>JAVJAQ010000739.1:0-219354 GCA_032362365.1 Zygogramma bicolorata
CCCCACAACAGAATGGTACTGCACGGTCCGAGATCTTGAACATGCAGGAATCGGAGCCTTTTTATTCAAGGCAGCAAGGCGCGCTGCTGATGAACTTGGTATAGTCTTCGACACCGAGCGGGTAAACCAACTCTCTGTCACCGAGTTGGAGCCCGCACGGAGGAAAGCTCACATCAAGGCTGCAGAGAATGCTAAAATACTGCAGCTGCATACAGATAAGCCCATGCATGGAGTCTTCTTTGAGAACATCGAGGACCATGGCTTGTCTGTTAAGCTGACAACTGCCTTCCTCAGGTCAGGTGAGCTGAAGTCGGAGACTGAAGGGTTCATCATGGCGTGCCAAGACAGTGTCTTCACAACACCCTAGTCTACCGGAGCCGCGTGATGGGTATAGAGGTTCCTTATACTGGATGCAGGGCCTGCCGACCCGCGCCCGAGACTTTGATGCATTTGCTGTCATCTTGTACAGTTTATGCGGTCTCGGCTAATTTCCATCGCCATAACGCGGCCTTTCGAGTGCTATATTATTTTCTTTGGCACTCGTATGAAATATACAGGACACTGGTACCGCCTTACGCTCCAGGGAATATTGAGTCCGTTGTGGAGAATAAAACGTATCAAATTTTTTGGAACTTTTCATTCCTCACCCTCAGGCAAATACAAGCCAATAAGCCTGATATAGTCCTTTTCGACCACAGATGTGAGACGATATTTGTTATTGAGTTTTTGGTCAGTGCCGAAACGAATATCGTCCAAAAAGAGGGGGAAAAACAGAAAAAGTACCAGGATTTACTTAACGAACTCCGCAGGCTCCACCCGGACTATTCTGTCGAATTAGTGGTTCTGATTATAGGTGTTCTCGGTGGTTCCAGACTAACGCTACTCTCGGAGCTCAAGATCATACCGGCATGCCGTACTGCGGCAGAGATCTTGGCCGGACGCATGCAGAAGGCTGTTATTCTCGGTTTGTTGCGTCTGCTCAGGACTCCCGATTCTCGGAGCCAGTGACCACTCACCCCGCGGTGCGGAGAGAGGTCATTGGTTAATTATACTAGCGCGTTCGCCCACTGGGTCGGAGCAGTGGGGAGTACGGATCGGACTAGACTTGTTTAGACGACAAATAAATAATAATAAGATGCAAATGACGTTGACTTTTTCTTCACGGCCAAGAATCGAGAGGAAATCATTCAATATTGTTTTTTGGCATTCATTAGTTGAACGAATGGAGTGCACTTCCGATTTTTTTTTTGTTTGACGATGATTTTTTTTATAACCAACAGTTGAACAATAATCAAACACAGGAACACGAAATAGAAAATACATGCACTCGGTGGTCAATGTTTGTTTTTCACCTAATTCTGGGAAATGCTCTTGTCTATTCTCACGTATTTTAATGTATAAAGCACGAATTTGAACTCCAAACGCTGTGTTCTCTCTACGGTTGGAAGTGATGCCCCTCAGAAAATTGATGAAAAGGCATATCCCATTTTTTTGCAGGACATAACGATCAGAAACACGTAGTTTTCATTGGTCGGATACCTTTACACTTCGTTCCTCCTTCATCTGACCTTTTTACCGGATTATGAATATTTTCGTACATGATTATACCCGACCTGGTGAATGAAAAACTGTGTGCACCGATCATTTGTATGCAGAAAGGGAAACCGGATAAACCCTTCAACCAAACTTTGATGAACGTTACTTTCGAACGAAGAGACACCGCTCCGTTTAATCTTCAGAAACGTGTTCTGCAGATCACAAATATTTTCAAAATCTTTTGCGATCCATCAAAAATACTTCAACCCACCCGATGTGCTTTTCAACTATTCAGAGTGCATCTCTAAAAAATGAATCGACTATTTGAATAAATCTGACACTGAAATGAAGTTGAAGAAAATTATTTCAGTTCAGAACCATTTTTCTGCATACTCCTCATGAAATACACACGAATTAGTTATTTTATTCACACCTTCAACCATTTCAGAAGAGAAATATTCCTGCTGAGTCGTGATATTGAGCGACTAACTTAGGAACACTCTGCATATTTCATAAGTGTCATCACATCGAATTTTTCTGAAATGTTATATTGACACATGGGAACCAGAATAACGCCCGAACTATGACCACCATAAAAAACCTCATTTTAGTGATATTCACTTCAATCGTAATAATTGCTGCTGGGCTTATGGCATTATTGATTGGATTGATACTTCCTAGAAAATTTCATACTGAAGATTATGACTACTTCTTCGTAGGAGACATGAGATCTGCACCCACTGGAAACCTCTCGCATGTAAACCGTTATATCGAACAGAGAAATAAATGGAGGAGATATGGTGATATTTCAAAATTCAGCTGGATAGTATCTTTGAGCATACCACGGTACAACGACGATTCTTTTGCAAAGTTTGTATGTACTGGTGCAGTTATTTCTGAGAACGAAATATTGACAGGAAGTGACTGTATTAGTGAACCTTTAACGGAGGAAGATTTTTATAAGGGTACAGTGAGATCCCTGAGTGAATACTTTTGGGTAGGCGGAATGGAACATCGTGTTGTGAAATATCTGACATCAAGGGAATTGCCATCTCCTTATGATGGATTATACATTTTACGAGTTGCGCCGGCGTTTTCTAGGAAAGTCAAAACTCTATCATTCATATCTGGGGATCTGAATTGGACAATAGCAGTTGAAGCTGGGTGGGGTGGAGACAGGGTTTCGAAGCTGAATATCCGTAAGTTCGACCCATTTCATTACCAGAGATGGTTTAGGGAAGAGGAGAAATGTTGCAAAAAACTTGAACGGTGTGAATTTGGTGTAAAATCGTCCGATGAAGAGTGCACCCTGCGAGCAGTGATAACAGGAAACCTCGGTACGTCGAGAATAAACGGAAGGCCTTTAGTAACCACTGAAGGTGATCAAGCTTTTATGATAGGTGTGAAATTGAATGGTAAACCAGAAACGGATTTTACATTCTTGGATTTGAGTAATGTCAAATTTTTGCATTGGATTCGCAACGAAACTTCAGTAAAAGTAAAAGGCAAACCACATACAGAAGCATTTGTCGAGTATGTCTATAGTAAGTTTGCGGTTACTTCATACGTTAAAGGGAAAATTTATGAATCGTAATTATTATGTGATGCGCAATGAACCAGTGATGATTATGCAATATATACAGTATTTGAAATTAACAGAAGTGATTTTTGAGTGGTATTGTTACTTTTCATCTTAACATCAATAAAAAAAAATGTACAATCTGTTGCTTGAAGTCTGTAGCTTCATATTCGGAACCATTATTGAAAAATCGGACGTGAATATGAGAATAAAAAATTCAAATCTCGAATTTTCGGTTGAAATTAGGTGTGTTGGAACGAAATCGATTATCAAGCAACTTTTTGAAATAACTTATTTCGGTATCTCCAACGTGAAGCAAAATATTGATAACACAACCCAACAGCCAATTTGGTGCCTGCAATTTTTTCAATTGTTTTCAGGTAGTTTTTGAGCGCAGAATCCATAATAACTGTCAGATTTGGTATATCAGATATAGTTATCGAGATATAATGATGACTTTTGAATATTTTCTCCTACTACGGTTCTACCATCGAGAAAAAAAATATAAGTAAGGTAATTATCTTCATTACATAAAGACATGTGAAAGCAGAGATAAACATAAATAACATTCATCACTCAACACGACTTTATAGTTTGCCGCTCACCAGAACAATCTTGCTGAGGACTTCAACAGTAGACTCTAGTGTCCTGATGAAATCTTTCATCTTGTTCTTCAATTAAATCACCTAGGTTTTCTGAAAACCGATCTAAGTGGCTGTGGAGGTAGTGAATTTGTATGCCCATTGTTGGAAATTGATGGTGACCCAGAATAAAGAAAAAAGTGTTCTTTTTGTCATGAGATGTCATATTTGAGCGAACTCGAAAATTCAGTTTTGCTGTTCAAATAATTAACTCAAAAAGTTGTATTTATTCTGTATCAATAGATATTTGTCAATCTTAGCACTTCTCCAATTCATTTAGACGTATTTTTTCACCGGGTAGGTAAAGAGTTACGTAACATTCGGCGACCGTGACAGGACGATGGAGAGGCTACGAAAAGCAATTACTGTTCATAGAAATTCATTTTTTCGAATCTATGAAGAAATTGAGAAGACTTTATCGACTGCGAATCCGGATATGCTCTATATTCAAAGCAGTATTATTGGTATCATGGATCTGAAATGTATTCAATTAACGAATTGAACAAGCAAATGTTGGATCTACTGCTTGATTCAGATATTTCCGAGTCCGACATCGAGAGCGAGATGGAAGAAGCAGATAATCTCACCGGCAGGTACAATAGGCTTAAGTCAAAAGTGGAACAAAGTTCTAATGAGGATTCATTGGAAGTTGAGGTAGGTTAACCCACCACAAATTGAATTGAAGAAATTTGGTGGTGACATTGAAGAGTGGATACCTTTTTGGGTAATTATCCGTTAAGCGGGCTCCATCGTGAAATTTTTTTTTTGGGGAACTTACGTATTTCGGCCTCCTGAACAAAAAATTCTAATAAAGTTTTTGGGGCTCGCAACTAGTTTCGGAGATACGGTCCCCCAAAGATAGGAAATCAGGGTTTTACGCCTATGTTTGTTTTTCAGCCAATTCCGCTCGAAATTCCTCCCTCTTTCTATCAGCACAATATACTCATTTTATATATCCTTCTTCATCACTTTCCAACAGAATTATGAGCATTTTTTCATTTTTCACTGCAAAACTCTGAAATGTAAATCGTCAAAAGAATTCGAGGTTAGCAAAACAATAAAACGCGCATCGCGCGTTCTACTGTTTTGCTAACCTCGAATTTCTATGACGATTTACCTTTTAGAGTTTTGTAGTGGAAATGGAAAAATGCTTATAATTCTGTTGGAAAGTGATGAAGAAGGATATATAAAATGAGTATATTGTGCTGATAGAAAGAGGGAGGAATTTTGAGCGGAATTGGCTGAATAAACAAACATAAATATAAACCTTGAAAACCCTGTCTTTGGGGGGCCGTATCTCCGAAACTAGTTGCGAACCCCAAAAATTTTATAGGATTTTTTTGTCCAGGGGGCCGAAATACGTTAAGTTCCACAAAAAAAAAAAATTAAATTCACGATGGAGCCCGCTCAACGGATAATCACCCCTTTTTGGAGTCTGTTTGAAAGAATTCATGAGGATAACATGATTGCAAATGAAGATAAGTTCCAGTACCTTATTCAGGCCACAATTCCTAAATCCAGAGCACGTCAACTTGTCGAAAGCTACCCTCCCAGTTCGAAAAATTATCCAAAGGTCATAGAGAGTTTGAAGTCGCGATTTGGTCGAGACGATCTACTTGTTGAATTCTATATCAGAGAAATTTTGAAGTTGATCATGAACAATTTGAATTACATGATGAGATTGAGTACTCTCTATGATCAAATGGAATCACAGCTAAGATCACTGGATACTTTAGGTATCAAATCAGACAAATGTGCTACTGTGTTGTATCCTCTGGTGGAGTCTCGTCTACCAGAGGAGATTTTACGGGTTTGGCAGAGAAACACATTTTCACACAATCTCCGCTACAATGTCGCTCAGATTCATTAATGAAATTTATGAAAAAGGAATTTGAGAACGAAGAACGCATTGCATTAGCTATTTCGGGATTTCAAATCGGTAACAAACAGAAAAAGAACATTTTCCCGAAAAATCAAACGGTTTCTACAGCTTCAGGGTTATTGAACCAGAAAAGTAGCCCGAAATACGTATTTTGTGAGATAAGACATTTTCTGGGGATTTTATTGATGCAAAACAGCTCACACTTCCAGAAAAAACTAAAAAACTCACTAAAAAGGCTTACTGTCATTTATGTCTGAAATTTGGACATATATCCAAAAAATGTCATGTCAAAATTGAATGTCAACACAATACTACTGAAAGTACTACAGGGTGTACAAATGTTTCCAAACCTGATTCTATTGGTGTAGTAGAAAATCTTTCAAATCACATATACGATGATACATATCTACAAACATTAGTAGTTAGATTAGTAGGAAAAAATAAATCACTTTGTGTACGTGCAATCATCGATACAGACTCACAGAAGTCCTATATGATGAAGTATGCAGCAATTGAAATGAAATATGAGCCGATCAGAGAAGAAAATATGATTCATGCACTTTTCGGTGGATGCCGGTCAGAAATGGTGAATCATAATTGTTACAAAATTTCGCTACACAATTTGAATGATAATTACAAATGCAATTTCGATGCACTTGATCAGCCTATAATTTGTACTAATGTTGTTGGTATCAGAAATGGTCCTCATACGCGTGAATTAGAAAAATTAAGAATTGAATTATATGATACGAGGGATGGGCCAATTGGAGTTCTGATAGGTACAGACATCGCGGGAAAGTTACTCACTGGAAGACGACATGTTTCATCATGTGGTTTAGTTGCTTTGGAAACATCCTTGGGTTGGACCTTGATGGAAAAAGTTGTAGAGCCTGCGTGTGAAATGGATTCACTGTCCATGGTAGTAACTTCACTACTCTCTAAACATGGTAATTTGACAGACTTGTGGAACCTTGATATCTTGGGTATATCTGATCCACAAGAGTTGAATTCAAAAAAGGAACGTGAACAAAATTCAATGGAACGTTTCCTAGAAACTGTCAATACAACTTCTGAAGGAAGATATCAAATAAATTTATTGTGGATTGAAGGTCATCCGCCGTTGCCTGATAATTTCAATATGGGAAAACGTCGACTTGATACTCTCATGAAAAAACTTGATAAAGATGGGTACTATGATGCATATAATCAAGTACTCAATGGGTGGTTTGAAGAAGGTGTAATAGAAACTGTTTCTTCGGAAGAAATGGAAAACACTTTTCACTATTTGCCACATCACCACGTTCTGAAGTTAAGTAGTTCAACCACTAAATTGCGACCTGTGTTTGATGCGTCTGCAAAAGAAAAAAAATGTACCTTCTCTCAATCAATGCCTCGAGAAAGGTAACAACCTCATTGAACTTATACCATCTATCATTATTCGTTTTCGTTCATCAAAAGTTGGGGTTATTTCAGATATTTGGAAGGCTTTTCTCCAAATCAGTCTGAATGAACCCAAATAGCACACGACATCCTGAAGACGAACCATTTATGTCCCAGTTACGTCGATACGTCCCGGGACGTATAGGAGACATTCGAAGAACGTACATTATCGGATGTACCATGTATGTACTGGTTAGACGTCCCATGTAGGTACATACTTGGTCCTGTTCCAATCGGAATGGAATAAAAACGTACATGCTTGGAAGTACTATGTACGTACTTTATTAAGTGTCCCTGATACGTTTACATTAACTCCTCTTCAGGTACGTACTTTTCGGAATGAATTAGAGACATACCAATGACGTGTTTTTTTGTGAATCCCATGTACGTACTGCTCAGACGTATCATTTACGTACATGTTTGAAAGAGCTATGTTCGTACTATTTGGACCTTCCAGGTGCGTACATATTGAGAACCTTTCAGATACGTATATTTCGAAACGTTCGCGGGACATAATAGTAATGATGTACATTTTTGGAAATCGTATGTACATACTATCTGGACGTCTCGTTGACGTACTTTTTTGTACATAATTTTTGGACCTCCCAAGTACATACGGATTGGGTTCCTTTCATTTTCTACATTTCTGTTAGTATGTACATACTGTTTGGACATCCCGAGTACGTACGTATTGGGTCCCTTTCGTTTCAAGGTGTATTGGGATTTTGAGAGTGATCACTTAGTGTATTCAAACATATATCAATATTGGTAAGGCAATATTCATAATGAATTATTCCTAAAAAAATTTGGAAAAATTGAAACATCGACATGTGGTCAATTTAAATACCAGAAAATTACATACAGAATTTTTTGCACAGCAAGTTTGATATTCCAAAACCGCTAGCACATGAGACAGTGATCCTTTAGTGTTTTTTCGAATATATTTTCATTGTTACTGAACTTTCTAAAATTTTAATATTAACAAAACTAAATTGAAGTCATCACATCTATAGCACCCAACTCCTTCTTAAAAACAAGTATCTCCGTGCCGTAGAGCGTAACAGTGGTCGACAATAATATCTCCATATAAAAGGTCGAGAGTTCAAGCCCCGCAGCAGCCAGGTCTTTTTCCAGGTAAGTATTCGGTTAGATGGTTAGTACACGTGAATGAGTAAAATTTCCAACTTGACTATTTGGTAAAACAGAAATGAATAATCCCGAATATGAAAACTTAGATTCATTAAGTGATATCAAATGATATATCATTACATTGTTTTCGAATATTGATCTAATATCGCCGAATGTTCACATTTTTTTGTGGCCACTATTGATATCATCTACAATATAAGGTTAATATTCCCGTAATATTGAACCAATATTGGTCAAATATGTTTGTTCTACTTGGGATAGCGCATACAGAATGGAAAATGTACGTTTTCGGAATGTCCCAAACAGTTCCCCTTTCTGTACATTTCAGGTCCTGTGTGAACTAGAAAAGTACGTACCTGGGATTACCGACTATGCGGAAACGGTAAGTCCCAGGGAGGTCTTATGTACGTCTGTCGGAGACAAAAGTACGTCCTGAATACGTACAATGCATCCTCACCGTACATATGCGGTACGTCCACTGGACGTACTTGTGCTATTTGGGAAAGCGACAGAGATTTCCTGAGGTTTTTATGATATGATATGAACGGCCTCCTTGAAGTTTTCCGCTACGCACGTGTTGTTTTTGTGGTGAATTGTAGCCCCTTCCTGTTAGGAGCTGTTATTAATTATCATCTTCGAAAGTCTTTCCACGAAAATTCGCAAGCAGATTCTCGATTTTCCCTCTCTACAATTTCAAAATTATCCGAGAGTTTTTATGTTGACAATTGTGTTGCCAGCGTTGATAATGAAGAAGAACTTCAAGTCTTCATTCGAGAATCCACTGAAATTATGTCAATGGGAAAATTTGATTTTCGAGGGTGGGAGTACACCCTTTTCACGAATGATGAAAGTGAAGGAGAATCACTTGTTTTGGAATTGAATTGGAATAGATCGAGTGATTGCTTTAGCCTGAATCTTGATTGGTTCAAAGATTTGAATTTCGATACTATCACGAAAAGAACCATTTTATCTATTGCTCATCGACTGTTTGACCCGATTGGGTTGTCTGCACCCGTGCAACTCTCTCCTAGACTTCTTGTACAGAAAACCTGGATGTTGAAAATAGGCTGGGAGAAGGAGGTTCCAGATGAATTGAGAATTGAGTTTTTGAAATGGTTGAAAGACTTGCATTTCCTTTATAATTTGAGGATTCCTCAATGGTTGTTGAAAAGTTCCGCCAGTCAAAATTGGAGCATTCATTTATTTGTTGATGCGTGTCAAGAAGCGTATGCTTCGGCTATATTTTTGAGAAGTGAATCATGTCAAGGAATACATATTCAGTTGATTCAGGCAAAGAATCGAGTCTCTCCTGTCAAAAGATTGACGATTCCTACGATGGAATTAATGGCAGCTACAATTGGGGCTAGGTTGTTATCTTCCGTATTAAAATGCGTAGATAAAACCGACATAACTGTCTATTGTTGGACCGATTCAACCACTGTGTTGGCATGGATTCGAAGGAATGATAATTGGAAACCCTTCGTATGGAACAGGTTTGAAGAAATGATGTCTCACGAAAATAGAAAGTTGGAATTATATTCCTGGCAACATAAACCCCGCTGACCTACCATCTCGAGAATGCACAGCAAAGTACTTATTGGAATCTAGATGGTGGGAGTGTCCTGATTGGTTGGTGAGGACAGACGATTGGCCCAGGCAGAATTTCGAATCATCTGAGAGTGAAATTATCCAAGAGAGAAAGAAAGATAAAATATCAAGACTTATATGTTCTGAGTCAGATACCAGAATACCAGAAAATAGTCAATATTATTGGTTGGGTAAGGAGATTTTTATTCAATTGTTCCATATAACGAATAAGTGGAAAATTATCTCTGGAGGAATTTGAAGTTGCTGAGTTTTCTCTCAATAAACTTATCCAGCAAGAGGCATTCATTGATGGCATAAAAAATAAAAAGATTTCTTCTTTGTGTCCTTTCATAGCTAGTAATGAGGTTATCAGAATAAAAACTGAAATCTCAGAAAGAAAAGATCTCAATTCCTTTCTGTTTCCAATACTTCTACCTTCGAAACATACCGTTGTATATAGATTGATCTTCGATTATCACGTTCGAGCATGTCATACTGGTACACAGAGTTTGCTCAGCATTATGAGAGAAAAGTATTGGATTATTAATGGGCGAAAAACGATTAGGTCTGTTATTTTCAAATGTGTCATTTGTCAAAGACACAAATCGAAGCAGTTAGATACGCCTCCTATAACTTTGCCAGAAAACCGTGTGAGAGAGGCTGTTTTCGAAATAGTGGGAATAGACTTAGCTGGACCACTTTATACTCGAAACAATGATAAGGCATGGGTTTGCTTATACACGTGCGCAGTATACAGATCAGTTCACCTGGAGTTACTAAGTTCCTTATCCACTGAATGTTTGAAGTATGAGGAGATTTGTTGCTAGGAGAGGTCGCCCGTCCGTTATTTATAGTGACAATGCCAGAAACTTTGTAGGCTCAGACAATATGTCAAATCTTGACTGGGATAAAATTTCCGAGTACACTGTTGTCCAACGAATCGATTGGAAATTCAATCCTCCCACAGCAGCAAGGTGGGGAGGTTGGTGGGAGCGGTTGATAGGAATTGTGAAACCGCTTTTACGTTGGGTATAAGGTAGAGCATCCTTATCATATAAGACCCTTTATTCCGTTCTGTGCGATTGTGAATCCATAATAAATTCGAGACCGTTATCCTACATTTCTGAAGACAATCAAGATCTGACTCCTCTTACTCCGGCTATGTTTCTTCAGGAGATCAAAGAAAGTGGAGTTCCCGATTCAGATATTATTGAAAAGGGATATTTTACGAAACACCTAAGATACAGACAAAAGTTACGAGATAACCTCAGGGAAAGATTCAGAAGTGAATATTTAGGCAAACTCATATTGTACGCAGAAAAATGTCGAACACGAAAAATTAATATTGGAGATGTATTCATGATTGAGAATGGAAATCTCAAACGACTCGATTGGCCTTTGGGTAGGGCAGAAGAAATTTTCCCCGGCAAGGATGGTGTAGTCCGTTTGGTTCGTCTGAAGGCATCTTTAGGAAAATTATTACGACCAGTACAAAAACTGTATCCATTGGAAATCGACTCTTCGGTAGAAGGGAGTTCATTGAAAGAAAGATTCTCTGATAAAATAACTGCCAATGATCCGAAAACTGATCCACTTACTGAGCCTATTGTACAAGATGTTCCTGTAGATACCACTACCAGATGTGGCAGAAAAGTGAAGGGTTCTTCAATATTGATGTTATGAACATTTCCAGAGATATTTGTTGAGTCCCTTTCTCAAGTCGAGGCACTCAAGGTGGGAGCGTGTTGGGAATTGATGGTGACCCAGTATAGGGAAAAAACTGTTCTTCTTGTCATGAGATGTCATATTTGAGCGATCTCGAAAATGCAGTTCTGCTGTTCAAATAATTAACTCAAAAAGTTGTATTCATTCTATATCAATAGATATTTGTCAATCTTGGCACTTCTTCAATTTATTCAGACGTTGTCTTTCACCAGGAAGGTGAAGAGTTACGTAATACTCATGTTACAACCAAGAGTTTTAAAGTTGGGAAGCATATTTTCCACTAATTGTATGTAATTCTCCGCTCCATGATTCCTAAGAAAATGTTTTACTACTTTGACAAATGAACCCCAAGTATCGAATTCAATCTTATTTATTGATGTTGTAAATTGTGGATCTTTAATAAGCCGCCTCATCTGTGGTCCCTAAAATATTCCGGCTTCAAGTTTTTGTGTGCTGATACCAGGAAACTTACGCGACAAGTGATCAAAACAAAGTCCATTCTGATCTGAAGCCTTTACAAAATGCTTCATGAGCCCCAACTTGATATGCAGTGGTGGCAGTATGAGTTTTTCTCTCGCAACTAAAGGTTCGTTAATTACATTATGCTGTCCTTGAATCATGACATTTCTCAAAGGCCAATTTCTGTTAACCCAGTGGTGATTTTGGGCTCGGCTATCCCACAGACATAAAAAACCAGGATATTCCCTATATTAATTTTGCTGTCCAAGGAGAATTTCAAATCTACGCATGTCACCAACTGATGTTTTTTATACTTATTTCTTTTCAGGACAAGTGATATTGTTTCATATTCTCTCATACTAGTTGAATGACCGATGGGTACTGACCCATATTTATTGGCGTTGTCTGAAAGGACACATTTCATACTGCGTTCACAACTGCCAATAAAAAGGCGCCATTCGTCTGGTGTGTATTCCTGCGAACCCATTTTTCCCAATAGTCTTTTTATATCGCTACAGAAAACTAGTTTTTTTTTCTGAGAGGAGAAAGGCAGCAGATTCCTATCTCTTTCACGATAAAAGGTAACATTAGTACCTGGATAAAGTAAATTTTTTTCATTTGATCTAGAAGCAAGTAATTCAGCAGACTCCTTGGAAAGGTTCAGGTCTCTGATAAGATCATTCACTTCTTGTTGTTTGAAACATTGAGAATTTGGTGTATCCGCTTCAAAGTCACTGTTTTTTCTTATTGCAAATCCTGAACTTCACCAGAAGTTGATGTATCTTGATAATCTTCTGAGAATTTAGTTGGACTGCTGAATATTGGAATTTTAAAATGAGGTACAGACCTCCTTTCCGAATCTATATACGGATATGTCCATTTTCGTCTATTGTTTCGACTAATACCCTTGATATTCACGACACAAAAATAACAATCATCGAGATGGTTTCTTGGTTCCCTCCGAACCATTGGTATTCCAAATTTTAGGGACGTCCTCTTACCAATTGACCATTGCCGCGAAAATTCAACGCATGTTTTACATACCAAATGTGAAGACCTCGATTTATCCTGGTCTTCCAAGTGGACGCCAAAATAGGCCGGATAAGTTCGCTTCACAAAGTCAGAAATGAATTTCCTACTTTCTCCGAAAGTGTATTCACCACATATATAATAAAACACGTCTGGTTGATTGAAACAACTCCTACTTGTGGATGCAATGCCAAACGTAGACGAAATAATGAAGCAACTTCACCTACAATGACTCAAGAGTAAACTGAAACCTTTAAGGGTAGAAATATAGAGGAGCTATAGAAAGGTCGGTTTTCACAATCATGGGCAATAACAAGTACCTAAAAAAAGGTTGAAACATGCCAATTTTGGAAAAAAAATGGTATTGTCTTACAAAAATATCATTATTCCATTATTTTTACCTCCTATCAGAACTATAATTGATTGGCCTGTATCTGAAGAACAAGAGCTGCTACGAGAAAATGTCAGACATTCTCAAAATCAGCACATCAGTAACATTCAGAATAAGTTGATAATTCATCGGCACCAAAAAAATAATATTATTTTGTTGGCTTTATGCTGGGTGTAAGGCTGTCACTCGGGCTAAGGATAGCAAGAGTGCTGCCAATGAAGTTCTACGCCTATACCAACAATTGAAACTCTACTCTCACAAATGAAGAAAGAATATCCTCCAGCAATTTAATATGCGCAAAATCACGTTTTGCCCGTATGAGGCATTGCCAAGATTAGAACTGTGTGGGGTCGATCACTCTCGCAATTATTGCAAAGGGATATTTCATCTCTGTACCTTGAAATTATTGAATTTTTTCATGGATTGATGCATCCATCGTGTGTATAGTTTCGTGCTAAACCTAATAGATGGAAAACATGTGTTTCGAAAAGAGTCGCAGAATTCAAGAAATCACTCAAAAATGTCAAAGGCGTCACAGTAAGTCGAAAGAAAACCCCACTGATTCAATATCACGTTGTGTAAATCCTAAAGTTATATGTAAGAGGAGAGAAAATCGTTTTGTCAATGCATATTTGCGAACCGTTTGATATGTTACCCCTATAGTTATTCTAGCTTTCGTAAATTACAGCGAGTTATGTAATACTTTCTCAGATTCATACATAATTTTCATGGAGAGACGAATATATACGAAGAAACATTGTCCTCATCTGAATTGAAGAATGCTATTACAAATTCGTATTTCTTGTCCCTTGAATCACGCGGTGTTCTCTGACCATTACAGGGCTTCCCTTTCGTGTGAATCTGCATATAAAAAAAAACAAAATTATGATTTGTTCAACAGGAAGAATTCTCACGCGATTTGATTTCTCACAAAAAATCGCAAACTGTAATGCGACAAAGTAAACCCACCTCCTCTCTACATCCATTCGTAGATTCGAATGGTCTCATTCTTGTAGGGGGTAGACTGAAACACTCTCGATTATCATTCGATGCCAAACACCCTATTATTATTCCAGTAAAACACAAATCCACTCACTTAATAATCAATCATGAACGGACATCTGAAAAATTCACATGCTATACGTAGTGTTCTACATGAATGTTCAGTTTTTTTTTGGTGTCAAATTATCAGTGAAGATTCAATTCGACTGAGATTAGAATAACGCCATCGTGGCCATTTACTTTCAGGCCTCAAGTTCACAAGGAGCGAAGCAACGAATTCGTACTAACGCTGTTCCTACGAAATCGTGCGATGCACATCGTCCACTACCTCAGTATTCATTCGGATTCGTAGCAGGAGAGATGGCTATTAGGAAGTTGTTGAATTATTAGTAAATTGGGACAGTTCCATGACAAAATCGAGTGTTATTTCTTATGGAGCTTTATTCTGGCAATTTGGTTCCCCAGGACCAATCTGAGTGATCAGGACCAATCTGATATTTTTGCGAAATCCACAAATCGCATTTGAAAATCCGAATTTTTGCTGAAATCTGTCCAATTACTATGCAATAATTTCCAACGATAATATCGTTAACCACCAAAGACATTTTGTACTCTTCGTATAGCGCGCTTGAAATGGAAACTTTATGAAACGAAAATCAATTGACTTTTTCTCTGGCCAAACAATGGTTTCAGTTCTGAACTTATTGAATTTTCTCATCAAATTATACACACTGAATACTTGCCATTTTTTGGGTATATGAGTATTTTGACCAATTTCCCCATTTCATCGCGAATTCAGATGAAAAATGTTCAACACATTGTAAATCGAATTTATTATTGCATCGTGAAAGAATTCGTAATTATTTGTGATCGAAAATTTCTGATATGAGGATATTGAAATTCGGATCATATATATGAGATTTTCTTTGGTTTTATAACTGAGGAAATATATAAGAATCTGGAGTTGATGGTGGTAAGGATTTGTTCTTGCAATATAAATTTCTTTGAAAAAAGTGAAGCCCATGAAAAAATTAAATGACTGAATTTACAAAACATTTCTTTGAAAAATCGAAGTTTTGGTGCTTGAATATTACCAAACTTCCTAGTTGACACAAAATGATTCAGTATTGGTTCAAACGATTACCTCAGTTAATGACACAAGAACTAGATCGGAAACGGTTGTTTGTTATAAAATCTAATGGAAAACGAGTACACTGACATTGTATTGGAAGGGCCTTTCTCAAACATAGCATTGATGATAACTTTGTTGGTTAGTTGGTAGGTGTCACATCATTCTCGAAGGGTGAAAAATCGACTCGAGTGAAAGAAATAAAAATGAAAAAATCCAGCCTTGTCAATGTATGTGTCAACAACATGTTGAAGTACACATAATTCGAAAGAAATTTCATGGGTACCTACTCATTTCGAACGATTCCACCTATAATAATAATAATAATAATGATAATAATAATAATAATAATAATAAATGAGCAGGGGAGACTAAACAACATCTGAACAGTCTCTGGTGAGTAGCGCCACCACTTTCCTGAGCTTAGGATGCAAAATCGGACCGGCAGCTAATGCGCATCCGGGAGAGGAAAGCTTTTTCTCTCTGGTGCCGGCCGTGGGCCTGCTGGGCTAACCACCTTGCAGGCCCTCAACTCTGGTTCCTGTCACTAGAGGACAGGGCCCCCACAACCGACCCCATTCGGATAGGGGTCAAGGGCAAGGTGGAGGGGCCCAAACCGATAGACAGCCCAATGACGACTCTGGCAATGGACATGGACAACGTTTTGAGTGGACCGACGGACTGAGAGACGACCTGATGCGGTGCTACGAGAGTAGTGAGCCCGCCCGAAGGGGATACATGGCAAGAATGCATGCACTGTGGTGCGTGGCACACCCGGAGCATGCCGCCTTTTCCGCCCAAAATCTCAGGGATTATGTATCCCATCTTCGTGGCCGTGGCTATGTGCGTGCCCCACCGAGGCCGGTTGAGCAGGCGGTAGAAATACCGCCAGTGCGATTGGTGGAGGAGAGGGTGCGCCTGGAAGCACCGAGAACCCACAACATCGGGACCCGGAGGATGCTTCACAGAGTGAAGCCCCTCAGGCCAGAACAACTGGCCCTAGTGGATGCAGAGGTTCGTAGTGCGCTTACAGAAGAGGCCGACATCTGGCAGATCAACTGTGCCGTGTATGACGCAGTTCAGGCTCTTTCTGGGAGAGAGGGAGGTGACAGATCCTTCGACCCCTCTAGGAAGCATGAACAGCGCATACACAAGATGGAGGCTAAGATCAAGTCGGCGAGACAACACGCGTCTCGTATCCAATGTGTGATGGACTACTTAGCGGCTAATAGACCATTTACGCACGCAGTGCGGCAAATCGCTGCAAAACTGCGGAGATCCCATCACACATTGAATCGAGGAGTGCTGCTCACCATCAAGCAGCATTGCCTTGAGAGGATACGAATGCTGGTGACTGCAAAAAAGTCACTAGTGAGGCGGGCGAGGGCTTTCTCAGAGAACAAACAGTTCCGCGAGAAACCCTCTCGCCTATTCCAATTGCCTCCGCGTGTTGTGGATAATCCGCCGGCCGCTGATCGGGTGGAATCCTTCTGGAAAGGTATCTACGAGCATCCGCAACCACTCAACCGAGACACTCCAGCCCTGACGCAGTTTGAAGCTTTCTCTAGGAGGCTTCAACAGCCTGAGCCCGAAATACTGCGTCAACCGATAACCACGGATGAAGTTCGGAGAGCCCTTGAGGGTTCGAAGAACTTTGCTGCTCCAGGCCCTGATGGCCTCAATAACTATTGGTGGAAAAAGTTACCGAGCACCCACCACCATTTGGCCAGAATATTCAGTTCTTGGCTGAACGGAGAGCAGCTGATTCCGGAATGGTTTGTCGAGGGGCGAACCGTGCTAATCCCGAAGAACGGAGATTTGTCGGATCCTAAGAATTACAGACCGATAGCATGCTTGAATACGTGTTACAAGATGTTTACACGCATCTTGTATATGCGTACTCTCCAAGCAGTTGACCCGGTGTTCGAACGGATATATGAGCAAAAAGGGTCGAAGAGGGGTTCCGCGGGCTGTAAGGAGAACCTGCTGATCGATAGATGTATCACGCAGGACTCCGTGCAGTATAAGCGGAATCTTTCTATGGCCTGGATCGACTATCGCAAGGCATTCGATACAACATCACATGAGTTGTTGTTGTACTTACTCGAGTGCCTTGCGGTACCCGATCAAATAGTGAGATGCATCGAACAACTGATGCCGCTCTGGAGGACCCGCTTCACCATAATGTATTCAATGACTATTTTACAAACATCGCTAGTAAATTGATATCATCCTTACCTGGATCGAATCATGATACAACACACTTCCTAAAAAACCTCACAGCGCCTGTAGATTCATTCATGTTTTTTCCAGTTACTCCTCAAGAGGTTTCAGACACTATTGGGTCTTTGAAAGATTCGAAATGCAATGACATTTTTGAATTGAATTGCGGAATTTTGAAAGCCGTCGCTGACATTGTCGCGGAGCCTTTGTCACTTTTAATCAACGAGTGCTTCTCTCAAGGTATTTTTCCAGATGCCCTAAAAACAAGTATTGTTCTACCACTTTTCAAGAGTGGTGATCCCCAAAAAGTAGAGAATTTTCGTCCTATCTCAATAATCCCTATTATAGGAAAAGTTGTGGAGATGCTGGCAAAAAAAAGACTCGTATCATACCTGGAATCTAATGATTTACTTTGTCCAGGTCAGTATGGATTCAGAAAAAACCGTTCAACAACCGGGGCTCTTCTGGATGTGGTTTCACATATGGTCGAGGGTTTGGAGAATGGTGAAAACTCTATTCTCACTTTGTGTGACCTCACAAAGGCCTTTGACTGCGTGTGTCATGACATTCTGGTCGAAAAATTGTCATATTATGGTATACGAGGACGACCTTTGGATTTTCTGAAGTCGTACTTGAGCGGTCGATCACAATGCGTCTCTACAGGAGGCGTTACATCAACATCAAGGGAAATAGCCTATGGTGTACCCCAAGGTTCCGTTTTAGGACCCATTTTGTTCATCCTCTATATTAATGATTTGTACTATCATCTACTTCCTGGCAAATGCGTTATATTTGCGGATGATACGACGTTGATTAATCGTGGAAATAACGTGGAGAATTTGATAACGGCTTCCGAAATCAACTTGAAATCGGCTGAGATATGGTTCTCTTCAAATAAACTCTCGCTCAACGCAAAGAAAAATCAGAATCTGATCATTTCTTCGAATGCCAGTCTCACTGGGGGAGATAGTGTCAAGTTACTAGGTATTTATATTGACGATAAACTCAACTGGTCTAGTCACACCGACAAATTGGCGCGTAAATTATCAAGCGCAATATTTCTGATACGTAGACTGAAGAGTTCAGTTGGAATCGCCACTCTCAGATCCAGCTACTTTGGACTTTTTCACTGTCATATGACATATGGAATTACTCTCTGGGGCAGATCCTGCCATGCAAGAAAAATATTCATTCTCCAGAAAAGAGTTGTGCGGGTTATGACCGGATCTGACTATAGAGATCACTGTCGTCCTCTCTTCAGAAAACTGCGAATCATGCCTCTCCCTACAGTTCACATTTTTGAAACTCTAATTGAAATTCATAAGAATAGGGTCTGTTATTCTACACAAGCGGAATCACATTCATACCCAACGAGGTCGGGAAATTTGATAAGAACGCCCAGGTACAGACTTGTGATGTCCAAGAAGAATTCTCTAAATTTGTCTACTTATAATAAGCTTCCATGTGAAATTCGTAAACTCAATGACTACAATTTTAAACTCAAGGTGAAATCTTTCCTTTTGAAGAAGTCCTTCTATTCCGAAGAGGAGTTTCTCAATTCCCAATTCACAGCAGAGGATATGTGAAGAGCACTCACCAGTGATTTTGTGTGAAAGAAAAAAAAAACTACTTTTTGTTTCTCAAGTTGATTGTCTGTATAATGTTTTGTGTACTCCTCAATGTTTAATCAATATTTTATTTATATCAATCGTTATTTTATGACTTGCTACTAACTTGATTCAATCCTGTAAACGTAGTCAATAAATCTACTCTACTCTACTCTACTCTAACATCAGGTGAAAGCAGGATCCAAACAGAGCCGGTCATCATAAGAAGAGGTGTTTTTCAGGGAGATTCCCTCAGCCCTCTTCTCTTCTGCATCTCACTAATGCCATTGTCCGTTGCGCTCAGGAAAACTCGGGGATATAACTGCGGCACCCCTGGAAACCGGAGGCATAAGGTCACCCATCTTTTCTATATGGATGACCTTAAGCTCTATGCTTCTGGAGAAAGGGATCTACAGCAGTCCCTCAGGGTGGTGCAGGAGTTCACGCATGCTGTCGGTATGGAATTCGGGATCGACAAATGTGCACTGGTTCATCTCAAAAGAGGACGATGCGAGGATTTCGCTGAGGATGCCCAACTCGTAGACGGAAGCATTCTACATCATTTGAATGCCGGAGAGACATACACCTATTTGGGTGTGGAACAACGCCACACCCAAGAGGTGAACTCGGTGAAAAATGCTCTCCGTGGCAAGTATAGGCAGAAACTACGGCAGATCTGGTCCTCAGAGCTGTCGGGCAAGAACAAAGTTTCTGCCACCAACATGCTTGCCATTCCGATTCTACTCTACTCCTTCGGAGTAGTCAAGTGGACTCAGGAAGAGTTGCGGCAACTTGACGTGAAGACTCGCAAAATGATGCATATGCACAGAAGCATGCATCCCAAATCGTCCGTTCCACGGTTATATCTCCTCCGACAACAAGGGGGCCGTGGACTTTTGAGTTTGGAGTGTCTCCACAACAGAATGGTGCTGGATGGAGCCTGTAGAGTCATCAGGAGTTCGGATCCCCTAAACTGCATGGTCCGAGATCATGAACATGCAGGAATCGGAGCCTTTTTATTCAAGGCAGCAAGGCGCGCTGCTGATGAACTTGATATAGTCTTCGACACCGAGCAGGTAAACCAACTCTCTGTCACCGAGTTGGAGCCCGCTCGGAGAAAAGCTCACATCAAGGCTGCAGAGAATGCTAAAATGCTGCAGCTGCATACAGACAAGCCCATGCATGGAGTCTTCTTTAAGAACATCGAGGACCATGGCTTGTCTGTTAAGCTGACATTTGCCTTCCTCAGGTCAGGTGAGCTGAAGTCGGAGACTGAAGGGTTCATCATGGCGTGCCAAGACGGTGTCTTCAACACCCTAGTCTACCGGAACCGCGTGATGGGTATAGAGGTCCCTGATACTAGATGCAGGGCCTGCCGACAGGCGCCCGAGACTTTGATGCATTTGCTGTCATCTTGTGCAGTTTATGCGGTCTCGGCCTATATCCATCGCCATAACGCGGCCCTACGAGTGCTGTACTATTTTCTTCGGCACTCGTATGAAATAGACAGGACACCGGTGCTGCCTTACGCTCCAGGGGATATTGAGTCCGTAGTGGAGAATGAAAGGTGTCGAATTTTTTGGAACTTTTCATTCCCCACCCTCAGGCAAATACAGGCCAATAAGCCTGATATAGTCCTCTTCGACCACCGAAGTAAGACGATATTCGTTATTGAGTTTTCGGCCTCTGCCGAAACGAATATCGTCCGAAAAGAGGAGGAAAAACGGACAAAGTACCAGGACTTACTTTACGAACTCCGCAGGCTCCACCTGGACTATTCTGTCAAGTTAGTGGTTCTGATTATAGGTGTTCTCGGTGGTTCCAGACCAACGCTACTCTCGGAGCTCAAGATCATACCGGCATGCCGTAATGCGGCAGAGAACTTGGCCGGCCGCATGCAGAAGGCCGTTATTCTCGGTTCGTTGCGTCTGCTCAGGACTCACGATTCTCGGAGCCAGTGACCACCGCGGTGCAGGGAGTGGTCATTGGTTAATTTCACTAGCGCGTTCGCCCACTGGGTCGGAGCAGTGGGGAGTACGGACCCGACTAGATTTGTTTAGACGACAGATAATAATAATAATAATAATAAGTTATTGAGTTTTCGGCCCCTGCCGAAACGAATATCGTCCGAAAAGAGGAGGAAAAACGGACAAAGTACCGGGACTTACTTTACGAACTCCGCAGGCTCCACCCGGACTATTCTGTCAAGTTAGTGGTTCTGATTATAGGTGTTCTCGGTGGTTCCAGACCAACGCTACTCTCGGAGCTCAAGATCATACCGGCATGCCGTAATGCGGCAGAGATCTTGGCCGGCCGCATGCAGAAGGCCGTTATTCTCGGTTCGTTGCGTCTGCTCAGGACACACGATTCTCGGAGCCAGTGACCACTTACCCCGCGGTGCGGGGAGTGGTCATTGGTTAATTTTACTAGCGCGTTCGCCCACTGGGTCGGAGCAGTGGGGAGTACGGACCCGACTAGATTTGTTTAGACGACAGATAATAATAATAATAATAAATGGTCTTTATTCAATCCGACAAATTATATATTCCGAAAAAGGTGATGGCAAAATTACCAATTCAATGAAAAAACTCATTTGGTAAAGATACGAGGTCTGATACTGCTTAGATTTTCCTACCTTTGGGGCATAATGGATAAGTATTGGTTCGTACTAACACCTTGGTCCATATACCGATGTGAAACACGTATAAAATCATAACACCCTAGTCCATATACCGATGTGTCACACATAAAATCAAAGTATATATCAAAGCATATCGTAAATCAGTTCAAAATGAATTTTTTACAAAATATACAGTGTGACGTACTTAAGACCGAAGCACCCTCATGAAATCTACATTTTCCGACCGATTGATTTTTTTTCAGCAGGAAGAGTGTCGAAAAGTCTACGTTTGCACCAAATTTTATAAATATAATTTCAAATTTCAGAGCATACTATGATTTTTTGTGTCTGAATTGCTCAATTCTAATTAGCGATTTTTCTCGTTAAATTTCGACACCATTGCTGTATTCAGCATCCTCCATTCAGATGAATTCTAAGATTTGAACTCAAAATATTCGTTTGCAATAAAATTATAACAATAATAATAATGATAACATACCCTTATTCATGAATATTTCAAATTTTGAGAATCGGCAACACTGTCAAAACAAACGTAGGAGCTGTTAGTCATCATAAAATTTGGAATTGAAATCGAAATGAAGATTTCACTTCATTAAAAAATTCTTGGCTGACAAAAATCCTAACTATATTCTATATTTTACAGTTATGCCGATTCTCACAATTTGTCTGAAATGTTCATAAATAATGATATGTTGTCAAAATTATCAGCTATAATATCCCAAGGACATTGATAACTAACGAAATAATTTTATCACAGTTTTCGAAAGCACGTTATTTGGTAACATCCCGACGCCGAAGGCGGAGGGATGTTACCTGAAATAACGTGCTTGAGGAAGTTGTGATGAAACTATGAGTTATTTATCAATGTTCGAGGGATATTCGGTGAGAAAATTTTTTGCAATTCGAACAAAATTATTTATTGAACACACAGTTATTAAAAGAACAATTCGTATAATGATATTTTGTTGATCTTGCTGTATTTGCCTCGGTTACTGCATAGGTGTTTCCACGCATACTATTGATTAATTGGTTATGATGTTCCTGATCAATACTCAAATAAGGTTTTATGGAATTTCCATTATTGTGCCCAGTAATTTTTAACAATTGCTGTTCTTGAACTCCACTCTTAGCTAGTTGACTGACTGCAGTTGCTCTATTAAAGTGATTGGTTATTTTCCTCTGTTTCGTATCCAAGCCAATTGCTTCAGCAGAAGATTTCGTCCATCCGTTGATTATATTTCTACCCAGAGGCATATTGTCATACCAGTTGTCGCTTTCTGTCTTCCAGTGACGATTTGGCCTTAAAAATAGTCTATTTGTCTTGATATTTGTGCCTCGTTTTGATAATAATTTAATGAATAATCTGACAGGACAAGCATTGTTATCAGTATTTAGAACTAACCATTTGCTAGAGGCGCAGTTCTTTGAACCCCCTTGGCAGGTTTTACTGAAAATTGGATTATATTCTATCCTATTAGTTGGAGATCCATTGTTGTCCATTTCGATATGAAAATAATCAACTAAGCAAGCAGCACCTTCACCACCTCTCCAAGCCAATTCCACCGCTGCTATGTGACAAAATTTGCGTAGGAGTCCTATAGGGGTATTTTCATCCCAAAAGTTTTTAATTTCATTCATTTCATTTGAAGTTAATGGTACTGAGCTTGTTTTGCGTTTAGTGGGATCTGTTTGTAAATTTCTTCGTGCTGCGTCGCGTGCATTCCGCGCTTGTTTGAATGCAACACTTTTGAAGGGGTCTAGCATGATATTATACTCCTCGTAATAATTTTCTTGTAATAATTTGCTTGTTATATTCCATACGGTTTTAACAGTAGCCTCCTTAAACTCTGTGCTATCCTTTTTTCTCATATCAATCGCCCAATCCTTTAGTATTAATGCAAGCTCTTCGAGAGTACGATTTCCATCCAATTCATATTTTCTGGCGTCACAAAACTCCATAAATATTTTCCAAGTGTATTTTTTACTATTGACAGTATTTTTTGGTGTATTTTCTTCAATGATTTTGTCAATTGCCGCATCATTTCGAACACCAAAGCGAGGAAGTGGCATTTTCGAAATAAATTGAATTACTGAAATGTCAAACAAATTTATTGTGTTGGTTGCTTAGCAATGTCATGACATAAGTGATAACTACCCGTGAAAACTATCCATGGGTAGTTATCAGTGTAATGATGGTTTCATTGGTTATTTCGACACACATGACTAGAAATAGACAAATTTGATAGGATAATTTTTTTAGCAAAAAATTTTCATTGTTATAACTTTGTTGCTAATGAATATTTCCAAAATAAATGAAATGCTCATTTCAGTGATGATGTTGAAATTTCACGAAAGAAATCGCTAAATTAAATTAAGCAACGTTTTCTTGAATGTTGTTAACAATGTTCCTTGCTGAATGGTGATGGTTCATACCTTCATTGTCATTAACTCTATTGAAACCAGTTGCTAAGAACAAAAACATAGAAATACAAATCGAATAGGGTAATCGAATCCAAATAGAAAGTTGAGTAGATTTTTTGGTCGAAAGCAAAATCGAAGGTTTGATTCATCAAAGAAAATAAATATAGAGAAATGAATGCAACAATATTGTGATATCATTGAGATATCGAAAGTAATATATTGGTCAATGAATTCAAATGAAGAAATAAATGAAATAGTATGAATAAATGTTAAAACCAACTTTCAAGTTGAGTGTACTCACGACGTTTCGATTGCGGATGTCAGCAATCGGAATATATCATTCGTGGGATATAGGTGGAATCGTTCAAAATGAGTACCAATGAAATTTTCTTCGAATTATGCGCACTTTCACAAATTGTTAACGCATTCATTGACAATGCTGTAAAATTGGATTTTTTCATTTTTAATTCCTTTGGTAAATATTTGGTACTGGTGTATCTAATTGTGTTTATGTTTTCATTTCTAGTTTTTCCATTTCTTTAGTCATTACCAAAATATTCGTTCGCTTGATATTTGATGAGAGAATATTCCAGTGATAAAGTTTGAGTTTTATTCATTGAGAGACATATGAACTTATTTTCGCTGATAAAAAAGGAATTCAATGTGTTATTCAATACCTAGATGATACTTCAGATTTATTTCTTCATCAAAACCTCAATTTTATGTGAATTTCTTTTTTGCAAGATATAACGTATGAATTTGACGAAAACTGAACCTGTATGTATTGAAGAATATGTTTTTCCACTGATATGAATGAAATGGAATTGTTCCAGTTTCTGCACACTGCTCGGGTCGTACAAGAATCCAGCCGCGTCATCAACATTTGGAGTTACCTGTATAAGTGAATAACAATTTCTAAACAGTCGAATCATTTTTTTTTTTAATTTCCTTATGTTTTTTACGATTCATTTACATATTTTCATGTATGAAGAAGAAAGGGGCTTTCAAAAACTTGAATTTTTGTCACATATTGCTTTTTGACTTACGTTATCTGTTCAAAATGAAACAAGACTCTTGTAAGTCTATATTCATTAGATACAAAATCTTGACAGTTTATGCCATTTTTATATTAGAAACGGCTTATTTGATAAACAAACATGGATATGAATTTCCTCTGGTATCATCTAACTATTCCACTCGTCAGACTCATGATTTTAGAGTGCCTTTACCCACCTCGACACTGACTGAAAACTCAGTAATTTACAATGGCCTGATAATATTCAACCACTTGCCTAACGACGTTAAGTGTATAGAAAGCCCCTCAGAATTTAGGAAAGCAATTAAAGTTTTACATTCGGATAGACCCTATTACAGTTTGGACGAATTTAATGATGATAACTTCCACTAATACTTACTCTGGAATACATCATACACTGAGCTAATGTTGGTGTCAAAGTGAACTAAGTTCCATTCAGCATCATTTTTGTTTGTGAAATTCTCTTATTGATTCTTATATTTCTGTTTGTTACCACACCTCATACATGTGGACTTTTTCTTTGATGTGCTAAACATCTGTTTTTATCATATCATGTGTATGTGTGTGTATATGAACTTGTGTATAATTTTAGAGGTTTTAAATTTTATGGACTCAGTATATATGCTTCTTTACATTTTTTATCATTCACACACGCTTTGTCAGTAAGATTCATTCTTCGGACAATAAAGCTTATTTATTATTATTATTAGTAATAACATATTCTTGTCACCTAGTCGAAAGTTGTTTGAAAACTAGCACCCACAGTCATATGTCAAGAATATGAATTAACGCCTTTTTGACATCGAATTTTTTTTTTGCTTTTTTCAGTTTTTGAAGTCTTTCATACATAATATCGAAATATTATATTTTCTATTCTTTGCTGAATCCTATATTCTTTTATGTAATGCCCCTTTGGTGGTTTAATGAGTTGTTTGATATGAGTTCCTGCACCATTATGTGGAATCTCAAATAACGGAGAAAGCTTCTGAGACTTCAATCGGAAAAGGCTCATTTTCTTGACATCGAGACAAATACATCGATACTTGTTTCATCGAAATCGAGCGACAGGAGGTTGCAGATTTTTAACTCTCCATGGCATGAGGAACACGAATGTTCTTTTCGTTCTGCTCTGCAATGAATTTCAGCACACCGAAGTATTTTTCACCGAAACATGAAAATCATCGATATCAAGTACCCATGTAGACACTAAAGAGATGGACATTTCGACACGATCAACCCGATTATCTCACACTATAATTCCTTCATTTCAAGTGAAGGCAATATAGGAAGACATCTTCGATCAATCACCAATAAAGACATTGTGGGCGCAATGGGATTCTTTGGTTGTTGAGAATGGCCTACTGAAGAGGGCTTGGGAATCAGCCGATGGCGAGAACGTAAGTTCCCAACTGGTATGTGCCAAGGTCGAGAATAGAGGATGCATTGGAAGAAATTCATGGTGGTAAATCAGGTTGACAACTAGGAGTTAACAAGACCTTGAATAAAATACGGGAAAAGTTTTACTGGGTCCAATGTCGAGGGATGGTGCCGAAGATGCCCAGAATGTGAAGCAAGTAGAGGTCGTAAAACGAGTTCAAGAGGCGAAATGAAACAATACAATGTAGGTGCTCCCTTCGAACAAATCGCCATTGATGTAGCTGGACCGTTCTCGATGACGAATGATGGCAAAAAAAACATCTTCGTTGCCATGTATTATCTCAGTAAATGGGTTGCAAGAGCCATGGTGGACAACATGTTTGCAAGGTTTGGAGTGCCAGTGGAGCTACATTCCTATCAAGGACGAAATTTTGAATCGAATTCATTCAGGAAAGTTTGTGAATTGATGAGAATTAGCTGGACCAGAACAACTGCCCTCCACCCATAGTCTGATGGCATGGTCGAGAGGTTCAACAGGACTATAGAAGAACATATTTTCAAAGTAGTAGAAGAGCATCAAAAAGACTGGGATCGACATCCTCTACTATTCTTGATGGCCTACAGGGTAGCTGTGCACGATTCCACAAAGCTCACCCAAGCCAGTATCATCTTCGGAAGGGATCCCCATTTGCCCAGTGATTTGGTGTTCGAATCACCAAGTACTGAGGGAAAAGAGGTACAGACTTATGCAGACTAACTGCGAGACAAGTTGATGAGGATTTACGAAATCGCAAGAAGAAGATTGAAGATTACCTGTGACAGGATGAAGGCTCGATACGATCTCAAGACAAATACTGGTGGATTCGAAGAAGGAGATCGAGTGTGGCTGTACAACCCTCGTCGTATGAAAGGGATTTCTCCCAAACTATTACAATGCTGGGAAGGACCCTATACGATAGTCAAGAGAATAAATGACGTGGTGTATAGGATTCAACGTAGCCTCAGAGCAGAAGTAAAGGTCGTTCACCTAGAAAGACTCAAATGTTACAATAGGGATAATGTTATATTGTTTGATCGGGACGATCAAAATTCAGAGGGGGATAATTTTACGGAATCGCCTAGCGCTGGCCCTGTCACTCGTAAATGCAAAATTAATATGAGGGGTCGAAGAAAGGTTGTTTACCTGCGATCTCGTCTCGCGTGAAAAATTCGATCATCGAGAATTGACTGGAAGATTCTCCATAAGTGTAAGCAAGTGCAAGCGATTCATCAATCATCATCATCAATATAATATGAGGGGTCGTAGGAAGGTTGTTTTCCTGCGATCTCGTCGCGTGTGGAAAATTCGATCATCGGGATTTGACTGGAAGATTCTCCATAGGTGTGAGCAAGTATATATATGGAAGCGATACATCAATACGGCAAAATTCCTAGCACAAGGAGTTCATCAGAGTGTTGGATAGTATAGCTGAGCAATTCAAGTGATTGTATTGTATTGTGTTAATGAGTGGTGAAAAAGTAGATTATTCTATTCTGAACTTCGGTAGAAGAGATGGTAACAGTTCTATCAAAGATCCAAACTGTAAACAATTATCCAATGGATTCCCATTGGGAACTTTTGCCTCAGCGTCAAAACTGGTCGAATTTCGATTGATAAACTTGAATCCTTGATAATAGCATGGTGGAGTTCATAATGAAAAAGATTCTCACCATTTTTTTCCTCATTGTTATTGATTTCCTCTATGATGACCAAGTTTTCCTATTCCAGTTATACCTGTTCATATTCCTCAAATCGCTCGAGACTCAAAAGTTTCATGGTAGTTGAGAGAACACGTAGTTCTGCTGTTCTTATGTTGGTCTGAAGTGGAGAATGCTCTAGAATCCATGGAAGATAAACTTCGTACCTATTATTGTACTTATTGGTCTTGATGGTGTTATCTAAATGTGCCATGGTTTGTTCATCAGTGTTATCTTTAGTCTTCACTTCAGCTCGATCTTTTATTCCCAGAATATCTATGGTCCATAAAACCGCCAATGCATAATCAGTAACTCCCAAGAGAATCATGGTGGTTGTCCTATAACGGTCTACCCTAAACGAGTTTCTATAGCAAATGATGATCGTTTGAATTTTCGACTTCTCCCGTGAGGAATTGACCGAAAATATCAGCACCCAATAGTAATTCGACATCTCGAAGAGCATTTGCCACAGTTACTTCATTCAAAATAATATTCTTTTGTTTCAGGATATTGATATACATGAAATCATATGAACGCGGTAAGGAATTGCGAATCGTGTCCTGTTCGAGAACCGATAACTTGATCGCAAAGTCCCTTTCAAGGTTTCCGACAGTGATTTCGAAAAGGCTATATGATTTTGGAGCAGACTATACACCTTCAAAAACAACTTCTATAATACTTTCGTCACGATTTGACATATCCCAATTGTGTCACAGATTTTGACAGTATATCCGTATGATCTCTCTGACGCTGAATCTTATAAAGCTCGTACAATCTTTTCACGAGTCTAACCCAAATAGTACCAGAGTGTCTGGGTACGCAGATTATTTGTGAGAACGTGCTCAACATTTTTGACAACAAGTTCACTAGTTTTGGAAACGCTTTCTTACATACAAGTCAGGGCACAAAATCGAAAAATGTCTCTTTGTGCAAATCAAACACCTTAGGGCCAGTTTTATAGGTTCGGTTTGAACTAAGATTGAAGTTTAAACTACGAATTTGACAGATTTGTGCGTTTTATAAGTTCCGATGAAATAAAATCTTTAGAATAAACTCTGACGATTTTTCGTTAACGTGATCGGTGGATTGAGCAGTAGTTAAACTTCAGATCGGGGTTGGACATGCGTATCAGGTGAAGACATATGCTTGTAGAACTATGATAACTATGATAGAATGGAATTGACAAGTAATACGTTAAAATTAGTGTGAATTCAAAATAATCAAGCTTTTGTCAGTGTGTTGGTATCCGAACTATATTTCAATTTTCATCATATAGATATTATGATTGACGATTTTGAAGAAATATTCGAGGCCCCGAATATTCATGGACAGATTCGATCATGTTGCTCTTTGGAGGTTCTTTGTGATTTCGGTGCACTTTTATTGAACTCGACTATTGACTGCTTCCAAGCTCTTTCTTTATCCCTCCACATGAACATCACTTTTCTTACATTCTTAAATATTCTTATATTTTTTCACTAACCCAATCAGAAGAGTCGTTTCATTTTCTGTGAAATTTTCGGTTCTCTTGTCTCTCGACATGTTAAAAATATCACTCTGCACGTTAGAACAAAGAAATTGCCTTTCACGTAGACTGGGAAATATAATGAAATTTAAAAATATAAGGCAAATAAACATTACAGTCATGAGGGTAGAGTGCCAATTCTACCAACTCACTAATCATGAATTTCCTAGAAACTGTCAACCATAATCGGAACCTATAAAACATTCAACTGCTGCGCGAGGTTTGAACGAAGTTTAAATCAATGGATAAGTGAAGTTTAATCTTCAGGTTGAACTCCAGTTTGAACCGAACCTATAAAACTGGCCCGAAAGCTTTTCCAATTTCGGCTTGCGTGATTGATTCTCAAGCAGAAAAAACAAGCCCCTTTTTTGCTAATGATTTTGCTTTCCGCTCTTCGAACGTAAGAGTTTGAGATTGGAAACACTCCCGACTTATATGCGACTCATCACAAAATAAAAAAATCGAAATATTGTCACCTTTTTTTTTATTTTTACTTTTGGAATGAAGGGCCGAGGTGGTGAATATTTCTGATTACTTTGTTTTTACGTTTTCAATTTGTTCCTAGTTATTTCTCTTCCTATTCTGAAGCTCGTTTGTGAAAGATTCATTATCTCCCCAGATTCAACTTTCCTTCTCAAAAAATCTGGAATCATCAATAGAAGATTAGTTTTATAAGAGTTACCTTCATTTTCTTCACTCTCCTTTCGTGCAGCAACTGTAGTTAATGCAATCATACTGCGGTATCTCTTTCAAACTTTTAATAAATCAGCTGGCAATGCAGACTCAACTAACGGAAAGAGCATAGCGACATTCTTATCGCTAGGCACTCCAAGCGTTTCCAATGCTCTCAGTTGAGTTTCCAACTTTTCATACAAAGATGACAAAGTTATACCTGACGTTTTGGTTGATTGTTTGAGCACAAGATTCAGTTATTCTCTGACATAGACCTCTATCAGAAATTCATCCCTGGCAAAACGTGCTTTCAATTGGTCAACAGCATTTCCGTAATCTGAACCAGAAGACGGAAAACATTCTAATTATTCTCTAGTCACAGTACTTGATTCTGTTGCCTGCAGTTGATATTGGAATTCATCATCCAGATCTGTCCAGGAACCAATCAAAAATTTTTACATTGCCATCAAGTTTTTTCACTTTTAATTGAGAAAGTTTTAATTTTCTTCTGGTGTTTCCAGTGGACTTTTTAGAAAAACTCTGAAGAATTCGGTCAAACTCTTCTGATAGCTCTTCTTCGGTAGGATTACTCGAAAATATTGTTTCTGTAATCAGCTCATCCAGTGCGAATATTCTATCAGCTTTGTCTTCTAGTCGTCGTAAAGTCGCTAGTACCTGTTTTCTGTTTATGGGCTTCGTTAGTGCTACATATAGTTCATTGGTGGATTTGATGAATAGTCTCCGTAACTGCTCCTCTTCTCTCTTGGAATGTCCATCATCATAGTGTCGCCAAATGTTATGTTTTGATGGAAAATCGTAACTTTTTGGGAGAAGATGACTTTGAATTTTTGTCTACTCGGTGACTTTACACTATAATGTATTCAAGTGAATCCAACAAAAATAATGAAAAAAAATAGAGGAAGAATATTTCTTGTCGATTGAATTGTTTTATCACCTGTCAGCTATTCTCACAATATAGAGGCCAAATCTGTCGCAAGGTCCGATGTATATACTTACTGTTTTCATGCTATAACGATATGTTGAGTGGATTTTTGTCCCTCTTTTTAAAATGGTCGATTGGTCGTTGTTCATGTGTTATATGGATCGAACAAGTAGTATTTCCATTCCCCTGTTCTTGTTTCCTTGGAAATCAACTGAACATTCTTTTTTGAATCTTGTTTTTCGTCGAACAATTGAAACCTTTTTACCCATCGTTGGCGCAAATACATCCTTATGTGAATCAAATTCAAATTGATCCAAAATTAATACCAACTCAGATCAGCTGATGATGATTTTTTTCACTAGCATACGGAAAAGTTCACTTTCACGCACTCATTTTAGTGATGAAAGGGACTCTTTTCCGGAAAAAAAATCAGCACTATGGCGGAAAAGTATATCTTTTAAATTTTTGGCGAATATAATGACATTTGAATATTCAAAATATATATTTATAAGGTTGTAGTTTACAGAATGTCTGAAAAATGAAGAAATTTATTGAAATTCTGCTATAACTTTTGAATAAAAAGAAAAATATGTTTTAATATTTTTTAATGGCCCTGGTATGAACCTCGTCAAATGAATGTCGAATAATAATATACACTGACATTTTTTCATTTGTCACACCGTAGCAACGGGAAAAAAATTGATCTGTCAGTCGGAACACTGATGTGTCGAATCCAATTTTATGTCCTCTTTCAGCCAAGTTGCTAATAGAAAAGTGGAAAATCTAAAGCTAACTCAATTGAAAATCATTTTAGCCTTTGCAATTTATATGCAGAATGCAACAAATTCCACGTTCAATATTGATCAAAAATAAATAATTTGTTGATATTCATTTGATGATAAATGTTTTTTATGTTGAATTTTGTGTTTTTCCCGCATGCTGGTGGTAAAAATCGTGTACCTAACACTTGCGTAAAGTTAATTTTTTGCACCCGATTGCTGGCTGAGCCTCGATAACCTGTCTTTCGGGCATCTACAATCGCGTGCGGAAAAGTATCACTTTCCGTAAACTACTGTTTCGTGATGAACCTGGAGATGGAAGATAATATATGGGATCTCAAGTCTTTTTTTAGGAATGAATTACCCCAACACCGAACTGGTATCATTTGCATTCGAGTCCACTAACAAGGTTAACATCTTCAGTACAAAAAAAAACTATGTGGGATCTTGTTTTCAACATAACCTGTTCATGAAATCGATAAAAAAAAATTGGTCATTTCTCCAAAACCTATTTCACAATCGCAATCAGATATACCTATCACTACAATTCAAAAAACTACCAAGAGATATTTGATTTGGTCAGCCTCTAAGTTCAAAAGTGACTCGCATCAGTGGGCAATACATCCAAGTTCCAATGAGTTTCATCTACATCAGAAATTCATCACGACCCCCTACGAAATCGCTGTATTTTCATTACGAGTTTTGGAATACTCTCCGATTCCAACGAGGAAGAACAAAAATACCGAGCAAATAAAAAAAGAGTCCTTGTTTAATTTCCCGTAGCAGCCATTATTTCCCTAATTGGAGTTTTTCCTGATATCCTGGAGGAAATTGTGAGGATACCATTCTTTAATATATTTCGTAGCATTCAAATGGGAAATCATCCCGAATACTTGAAGCGAAAGTGACATTTGAAACTACGTCATAATCGCTCTGTGTTTTCCCTCCAACCAGATCATACTTCAGTCAGATGAGACCATGGAGACTGCAATATTTGATATTCAAATGAAATAAGAGAAAATGTACAGTGGCCAAGCATGCAATAGTGAATTTTGTGGATCTGTTACAGAAATGAATGATTCTGGTAAATCATTTGTTAGAGAAAGAACAAATGATAATTTCATCTTTGAATATTGACAAATATTGTCTGATTTAGATGGAAAAATTATTTCTACTCTACTTGACTGTACAATGAAGTCAAATATTTGACAGTGGTCTATTATCCTCTTTGTAGGTATTTCGAAAAAAAAAAACTTTTAAAATGGAAGATATGATTGAAGCAGACTATAATTTGATTTCAATACAATGAAAATATATCTGCAAGTCTTAGGTATTGATGGAAACAGATCATTTTGTGAAATAACTTGGCAATGAAATAAATCACTTTACACAATTCCATAGCTAGGTTTTCAAAAACAGTAGAAAGGAACTTATTTACTCTCGATGATACTCCAGTTGTTCGAATTTGTATTCATTAAAATAGCGCACGCCCTTGATGAGTAGAAAATTCTCCGGCACTGGCCTTTTTTTTTTTTGATATTCGTCAGAAGGAGGTCAGTGGCCTTTTGTCTGTCGAGGTGAAAGTTATTGATTTTCGAGTTTTGTTTTGAAAATCTGTGAGATAGGAATACACAGTTTTGTATTATTGTTGCGAGCCGTCTGGGCCGAAATATTCATACCTCGTTACGGATGAATCATGTAAATAGTGACAAAAAAAACAGTGTATATGAACCTGAGTGTAATATATGAAATTGTAAATAGTACGACGAGTGTTTCAGTTCAAGAATATCACTGCACCAGAATGTCTCAAATAACATTTCACAATTTCACACATAAATTTGGTAGCAGAGCGTGGTTGAGTGAAGTTTGAGACTCCGATTCATGGTTATCTCAGGGGTCGTGTGGAAATAAACTGACATACTGGTGTCGCGAACATTTGTAATCGGTTTCGTGAGCTTTTTTTCCGGAAGATACATTCCTTGAATTCGCATTGATACCAAGCTCGTGTTGTGAACCTGTGGAGGGTACATCGACCGATTGACTCTGAAAAGTATTGTCGATGTGCGGTGCTTTTCGTCGAGTGGCTCACGAACTGTGCTGTGAAATTTGTTGTTTACAAGAAACAGGTGTTTGGTGTTTACCGTCGTGCGATTTTATCAGCTGGGGACTGCTTTGTTGTCGACCGCCTCCTTTGTTTTTTTTGGTTGAATAACGGCAAGTACCTAGACAGCTGATTCTCGTCAGAGGCGTTCATCAGTGCCAAGGTAAAAAACAACCATTTTGTTGATAAACTTTTTTGTGTTGCGGCTGAACATTCTTTCAACTTTTGAGTTGATTATTTAATTTCGTGATTTGAAAAGTGACTTTGGACAATTTATGATGTCGGAATTAGCGAAACAAGTCAACTGAGCAAAACTAATAGGCAATTTTAGCGAAAATACCCTCAAACGAGTTCCGGGAAAGAAAGTAACGATCTCTTATCTAGAGGCTCGTGTGAACCTTCTAGAGAAATATTGGAATGAGTTTTTGGCCGCTCATTCAAGATTAATGCTAGCTGAAGATCAAACTCATGATTATTATGAAAGTGATGTATTTGATACTGTTCAAAACCAATATTTAGACACTTTGGCTTCGTTGAACGAGGAAATTGGCGAATTGAAAGTATTAAATGCCGTTCCAACTTCGAGCTCAAGTGGTTTCCAAGTAAATACAAGTATTCGTCGGGTTCCGGTTTTACAAGTACCGAAATTCAGTGGGAAGCAGAAGGACTGGGAGACTTTTAAAGAACTGTTTTGCTCAATAATCAAAGATGATGTCAGTCTCACCCCAGTTGAAAAATTGCAACATCTTCTGAACGCGGTTGAGGGACCTGCAGCTAGTAGCTTGAAAGGAATTAAAGTCGTAGGTGCTAATTTAAACGTTGCTTGGGATAAATTGTTACGCCGTTATGACAATCGACGCATCAGATTATCTACTCATTTAGACTCTTTGATAAATTTGAAACCGATTTCTAAAAAAGGTGCGTATGAAATCAATCATCTCCTGGATGCCGCGGATGAAGCCATAAAAGGGTTAGAAGACTTAGCATGTTCTGTTAAAGATTTTGATATTTGGTTTGTTCATTTAATAACGCGTAAATTAGATGTAGAAACACGAGAAGACTGGGAAATCTCTCAGGAGAAATGCATAGGTTTTTCTTCATATGAAAATTTACGAAAATTTTTAGAATCTCGCGTAAGGTCATTAGAACAGGCGCATTCATCATGTAATTTGTCGAGTTCGGTTGCATCTAGTTCTAGAGAAAAAAGTTTTGTGAATAGTTCTAAGTTTGATTGTAAAATAAAGCCGTATAAAGCGAAGTCTGCAACTGTTCATAGTGTTACCAAGTCTAGGTCAAGTTCATCAGGAATTGTATGCAAATTTTGTTCAGGTGCACATAAGCTGAGGTATTGTGAAAATTTTAAAAAATGTACTGTAGCGGAACGTATAACGAAAGTTAGGCATCTCAAACTTTGTATGAACTGTTTAGCTCCCGATCATCAAGCAGCTGATTGTCAGTCCACAGCTAGATGCTTCATCTGTGAAAAGCGTCATCATGTCCGGTTGCACACTGATGATTCCGATAATACGAATATGGTAGAGTCAGGATATAATCAGCCAGAAGAAGTTTCTGCTCATTTTGGGTCTATAGGCTCTACAGTTCTTCTCGCAACAGCCCTTATAAAACTTAGTTCGTCTTCGGAAAATTCGATAAATGTTAGAGCTTTGATAGATCCGGGGGCTGAGGCCTCTTTCATTTCTACAAGGGTAGCGGATATTTTATGTTTACCTCGCTATCCTGCTAATATTACTATTTCAGGAGTGGGAGCTACAAAATCTGCGGTGGTGAAAGCGAAATCACATCTTACTGTAGTTTCTAATGTAGACCCCAACTTTTCTTTACAAATGTCATTTCTGGTATTAGATAAGCTGACAGCGGATATTCCCGGCTGTCAAGTGAACTCTACAGGATGGTATCATATTTCAAATTTGTTTTTAGCAGATCCGGTGTTCTTCAAACCGGCTCGAATCGATTGTATACTAGGTGCTGATATTTACAGTGCCATACTGAAAAAAGGAGTAGTTAAAGGTCCTCCAGGAACACCAATAGCACAGGAGACGCACTTTGGTTGGGTGCTAACTGGGTTAACTGGTGTCGAAAAGTCTATCCAAAATGAGGCGACGAAATCTTTTCACGTCTCATTGGAACCATCTATATCATCGGTTCTCGAACGGTTCTGGGAAGTGGAAAATATTCCATCGAAACCAATCTTATCTGAAGAAGATGAATATTGCGAGAATTTGTATCGCACCACTACTTATAGACGTCCCGATGGAAGGTATGTTGTTCGTCTACCCGTGAAGGAAACCGTTCAATTTCCCGGCTCTCGAGAAATCGCTCTTTCATGTCTCAGGCGAACAGAAAAACGATTAACAAAAAATCCTGAGCTGCAAAAAAAATATTTTGAGTTCTGTAACGGTAATTTCATATATAACTAGTATAATATATTATTCTGATTCTGAGAGACTATTCTTCAGATATATAGCCTGTTGAAGTATCAAAATTTACCTCACTTTCTCATGGTTCTTGTCAGCTCTGACGTTTCAACTCAACTTTTGCAAATATTGTGGGAATCAAGATTATTTCGAAGAACATCAGAATGTCACGATTGATCTGGGTATCTATAGGTTAGTATCCTTGTGAGGAGAAAGCTGAAGGCTAGTAGGATCTTTGGATATTTCGACCTCTTCCTTAATGTGTTATAGTAATATAGCCTCGGATATTCAGGTTAACAAAGTAGAGTTGAATACCAGGTTGAGACGAACACCTGCTGGTAACTGGAGTCAGTCTGCCTTCGTATTATCTCCTATAAATATGCAAGTTGAGTTATTTTGGTCTGTTCTTGAGATTGGATGAATAAATGTACCTTTTGCTCATGCTACCTGTGTAACTACCATACTCTAAAAATCTCATCAGTCTTCTCAATCATCACCCATTGCCTTCAATCAGGAACAATCATTGTTATTCTCATCCTTTCAGCAATTGTTTACATTTTGTGCTGTTGAATTTTGAATTGTTGGTTATGATTGGACTATTGACAGATGCTTTGGGAGTAATGTTGTTGATATTTGACAGATGAACTTCGCAAAGGTGGTGTCTACCAACGAGCGGTACAAAGCTGCAAGACCATGAAGAAGTAAGATATTCTTCAAAATCGTCAGTATAGTAGAATGGGTAATAATTATTGTTTGGCATTAGGTTTGCTAATAATTATTATCTGGCATTAGGTTGGATAAGGTCGCGATGGTTGTTCGTGATGAATGTTAGGTCTGTCATCTGGAGTGACACTTGACGGAATCGAGACTGGTTGACGTCTTGTCATATTTTTGAAATGGTTGTGTGAAAGTCTGCCACTAGCCTGTTGATTTGAATATTGATTCATCTTCGATTTGAAGGACCATAACGGCTAGGGCTCAATTATATTCCCTTTTTGGAGAAGTTTGGAAACCATTTTGGGTGTTATTTCTTGGGAATATTCCACATTGGTGGGATTCTGAGACTTCACGTCATACCACAGTACCCTTTTCTTGAGACCTCAGGGCATCGTCGACTCTCATGTAACAGCAGATATATTCCATCACAATTATTGCCCTCTTAAATCGTTTTCGAGGCTGTGACTCCAGAAAAGGTATGTAGTTGGTTACCTAGCATTCAGAAACGGAAGGCCATTGGTGACATTCGTTTTATTATTTTAGGGTGCTTCTGGGGGTACCAAAGGTGTATAGATCACCCCAATCACTGAGAGTGATGATTAGGATTTAATTCGAAGGAGGTTATGTCTCTCTATTTTGGAATTTACCTTCATTGCATAGTATGCAGATGTATCTACCGATACTGACCCAGCCTTAGAAGTCATTGTGGACCATCCTTATTCTATGTTCCTGTACTACGAGTTATCATGTCACTGTCTGTACGCTGCCAGACTCCTGTAGCTTCCCATTGTTGTAACTTCTGAAGCTACTGCTCGAACAACCGAAGCTGAGGACTGCAGTTGGACTGATACGCAAGTTTTTACAACCGAATTTCATTATTCTCTGCGTTTTTAGTATTACAATTTACCTTATATCCTTTTGTAACGTAATCGGCACAGTGTACACTTTGCGTTTTGCGGACTTCTCTAGCTTATTTGAGTTTCATGATAATTCGTATAATTGAACAAGAGTTATCAAGGTTATAAGCGCAGCATACATTGCATATAAAGGTTTTTCGTATAATATAATTTTTATAGGGATTTTCTATGTGGATTTTAGTGGGATATTTTAGTTCATAAGAAACTATTGTTGGGAACCAGACATTGGTTGAAGCATGATTTTCACCACAGATTTGTTGATCTGAAACTGAGTTGAGTTGAATTGATTTGAGTGTCAATTAGGATTTTGACCTTTGGGGATTTGCATTATTTCATAACTTAGGATTGTGAATATTTGTGAAATGATACTGTAAAATTTAGGATGTTGCCCATTTCTTAAAATAAGCCACAAGGGTAATTTTTGGGAAATTCCAATTTGTAAACATCTGTTATCTGTTTTCTCTTGCAATACAGGGTGACACAATTTTTATGAAATAGTTGTCTTTTATTTTGAATACATCCTAGGTAGGTGAGGTATAGTATTACTAGTTCATTGTGGGTATGTGGCAGTCACATCTACCTGGCGCCTGGCACTAAAATATTCTGATTTATTTGAGAAAGAACCACTCCCTTCTCCACTGCAGCATAGTCGCGAGCATACCCAATTGTCACTAACTTGGCAATTGTTTCTGTCACTCACTTGTGTGTGGCAAATTGGCGCCCAAACGTTTATAATAATAATAATAAATGTTCTGAGTTTTTGGAAAAAAAAATTGGAAAAATTGAAATTACACAACTCAATTCAATCTCAATTTCTTTTCAGTTTCAACTTGGTAGTACTGTGCTCATGTTTCACTATTGACTGGCTTTCAATAATATTTTTCTTTTTGAAATTTGTGTTTTCATCCAGGTGTTGTTTTTGGGGTGGGAGAATTATCCCTTAGCTCATTGGTTGGGCTGGAAATAATTTGTTTTTATTGAATCAAATCATAATTGTGAAGATGGAGGATAAAATCGAGGTGAATCGTCTGGAAAAAGATGAGTTGGTTTATGAACTTGCAGTTAGAGGTGTTGAGGATATTATTAATGTTCAGGACATGAGGAAAAGTTTAAGGGGTTTTTTGAGACTGGAAAAATCTCAGACTCAGCTTAAATATCCAGCTTATCCTTTCTCATTTAGCGATGATGTTGCCTATATTACAGGAAAAATTGGGGAGATAGAAGCTTTGATAAATGACTTTGCAGATTTTGAATCTAGTCCTTCATTTTGTAAGGTTATGGCTAAATTGGTTCATACATTCAAGCGAGGCGAGCGCTCTGTTCCCACAAATGATGATGAACATGGGAAGAAATCAAAATTTTTAGTTAAACTATTAACATTAAAATCAGAACTGAAATCTCGGGCGCGGAAATTCAAACGTTTTTCTCAAAATGCACAAACACCGTTAGAGATTAGTGTACTTATGTCATCCACTGGAGTTGGAAGTAGTAGTGGTAGTGAGTCTTCTGAGGAAGAAGGTTCTACCCCGGTACAATCTGATCCCACAGGAGGACATACGTTTTCTAATCAATTAAAAAGTACACCGGTCTCCAAATGGAGTTTCACAAAGTTTGAAGGGGATGGTAGTAAAATTTCCCTAAGTGCATTTCTAGAGAATATTGAAGAGCTCTGTTTGTCTCGAAACGTTTCTAAGGATCAGCTTTTCAATTCGGCGAGCGACTTATTTTCAGGAAAAGCCTTAATATGGTATCGGTCTGTTCGATCTCGAGTAAATTCGTGGTCACAATTGGTTTCAGAACTTAGAGCTCAATTTCTGCCTCCGAATTTTAACGAAAAATTGTTTCAAGAAATTAGGCAACGTACACAGGGTCCTCAAGAAACCATAGGCATGTACATTGCCATTATGACAAACATGTTTAATAGATTAACTATTCCGGTACAGGAAGAGACTCGTTTGAAAATTTTGTTAAATAATATCTCTCCTTTTTATCAGAGTCAGTTGGGGTTGGTACAGGTCAACTCTATTGATCATTTGTTGGATTTAGGACGACAATTAGAGGCTCGGAAACAAGCAATTGAATCTTTTGTTCCTCCTCCCCGTAACAAGAATGCTCTTTTGGAGCCCGATTTGGCATATGTTTATGCAAGCACTCCCTCCTCTTCGATATCCGAAATTGCTAATGTTACATGCTGGAATTGTAAGGCAACTGGCCATATTGCAAAGAATTGTAATTCGTCGGTAAAAACGAAACATTGTTTTAAGTGTGGGATGCCAAATTTCACAGTTCGGAACTGTCCCAAGTGCAAACCGAATTCGGGAAACGCACGAAGGAGTCAGTGAATTGCCGTGACTCAGGCTCCTACTTCAATACGGCTAACCTTTCACCTGCTAGTCAACAGGCAGTTTTGAATTTTGTGTTGGCGCATGCGCAAAATGATGAAAGGCCTTACTTGAGCATATCTGTTTTGGGCATCGAACTACTTGGGTTGTTGGATTCAGGAGCTTCCAATACTATCATTGGTGGACCGGGATGGCATTTATTGGAGAAATTGGGGTTAGAAGTAGACTTTAAAAAAATTGTATCGTGTCGTGTCGCTAATGGGGATATTTGTTCGAGTATCGGGTCCGTTGATATTCCGGTTAGGTTGGAAAATCGTATCAAGATCATTTCAGCGCTGGTTATACCTTCTCTACCACATACGTTAATTCTAGGGGTGGATTTTTGGAAAAAAATGGGTATTATTCCGGATTTGCGTCGGGGTAACTGGGTTTTTGCTAATGAGCTTCCAGTTTCTGTAGATTCAATTACAGCTCTACAATCGGAAAATGAGTTAACCACAGAGCAAGCAAAAATTTTGCGGGAAACCATTGACATAGCTTTTAGGGATATGGGGGATAAACTCGGATGTACTAGTCTGGTTCAGCACACTATCAAAACGTCATCGCCACCGATTAAACAACGATACTATCCGGTTAGTCCAGCGATGCAAGCTCACATCGATCGCGAGTTGAATGAATTACTTGCTGAAGGGGTAGTTGAACGATCCACCAGTCCTTGGTCAAGCCCAATTTTGCTTGTCAAAAAGAAGGATGATAGTTACAGGTTTTGCGTAGATTTTCGCAAATTGAATCGTGTCTCGGAAAGGGACGCTTATCCAATACCCTACGTGTCGGATACGTTAAATAAGTTGCGAAATGCCAAGTTTCTTTCATCCCTGGATATTAAGTCGGCTTATTTTCAAGTGCCTTTAGCAGAGGAATCTCGCCCTTTGACTGCATTTACGGTACCGAATCGGGGTTTGTTCCAATTTTGTCGTTTGCCGATGGGTCTGGCTAATTCTCCAGCGACGTTTCAGCGGCTGATTGACCGAGTATTGGGTCCGGAGTTGGAACCGTATGTTTTTGTATATCTCGACGATATCATTATTGTGACACCCACTTTTGATAAACATATTGAAATTTTGAAGGAAGTATTTTCTAGACTACGGGAAGCTAACTTAACGGTATCCAAAAAGAAATGTAAATTTTGTCGTCCTCAATTACTATACTTAGGTTATGTTGTAGATTCGGAAGGGTTGAGGGTTGATCCTGAGAAGGTCCGAGCTATTATAAATCTTCCAGTTCCTACTAATGTTTCGGAAGTTCGTCGTGTTTTGGGTCTAGCATCATGGTACCGGCGGTTTGTACCGAACTTTTCGAGTTTGACGGCACCTATTAGTGACTTGCTGCGGAAAAATAAACCTTTTATTTGGAATGATCAGTGTGATGATGCATTCAAGGCTTTGAAGGAGCATCTCATTAAGGCACCATGTCTTTCGTGTCCGGATTTTAGCTTGCCATTTACTATTCAAACGGATGCCTCAGGGTTTGGCCTCGGCGCCGTTTTAACTCAGGAACATCCTGATGGGGAACGAGTTATCTGTTATCTGTCCCGATCTTTAACTCGTTTAGAGCGTAATTATACAACCACTGAACGGGAATGTTTGGCCGTCTTGTGGGCGATTGAAAAATTACGTCCCTATGTGGAAGGCTCCAAATTTACTGTCATATCTGATCACGGTGCTTTGGTCTGGTTGGACCGGTTACAGGCTCCCGCAGGGCGATTAGCTCGATGGGCCATACAACTTCAACAATATGATTATACTATCGTTCACCGTAAAGGTCGAGAACATGTTGTGCCTGATACATTATCCCGTGCAGTACCGGTCATTGATTCCGTAAGCATTGCTTCAAACGAGATTAGAGCAGATGGTAATATTGGTGACGACCCGAATGACCGTTGGTATGATCGTTTAGTGAGTATGGTGACTAAAACCCCACATAAATTTCCCTCTTGGCAAATTTTCGATAACAAACTATTCAAAAATGTTACTCCTCGAATCCCTGACTTAGCCGCTCCTACCGATTATTGGAGAGAAGTTGTACCGCGGACTCATCGTAAGGCATTAATTGAGAAAACGCATCTTTTATTGTGTCATGCTGGAGTATTCAAAACGTTCCAGAAGTTATCAGATGCCTATTATTGGCCTAAGATGCGGGCCGACGTTTCCAAATGGGTTCGTCTATGTCGAACGTGTCAGTCGACCAAACCCGAGCAAAAGAAAACTCCAGGTCTCATGTTATCGAAACAGACTGCTATTTCGCGTCCGTTCGAGGTGTTATCGGCTGATTTAATGGGTCCTTTGCCTAGGTCTCGGGCTGGCCATCAGTATATTTTTGTTATTGCGGACTGTTTTAGCAAATTTCCTTTAATATTCCCTCTACGGAAAGCTACTGCTGGTACTATCCGTCACATTATAGAGAATGAGGTTTTCTTTAAGTTTGGATGTCCAAATTCTATTATTGTGGACAATGGGGTACAATTTCGTTCCAAAGAATTCAAAAGTCTAATGGACTCATATAATGTTAGGATCCAATATACTGCACTGTACCATCCACAGGCTAATCCGTGTGAACGTATCAATCGGGTCATTAAAACGATGCTGCGATCATATCTGGCTGACGATCAGCGTTGTTGGGATATAAAACTTGGTCAAATTGGGTTTGCGATTCGCTCATCCTGTCACGAAGTTACCGGATTTTCTCCGAATTTCATTGTTTTTGGGCGAGACCTACCTTCGGAGGGTGAACTCAGTCGTAAATCTGCTTCTGGTGATGCTGAGGAGACTTTAAGTTTTGATCGTTCTTCGCTGTCCCAAAAGCGACAGGAAGCTTTTGAGAAGCTATATGCAGACGTTAGTTCGCGATTGATGAAAGCTTACTCTAAGAATCGAACTACTTATAATTTGCGTCGTCGTGATGTGCAATATTCTCCTAATGAGTTGGTATGGCGTCGGAATTACGTTCTTTCGGATGCGGCCAAATATTTCAATGCTAAACTAGCCCCTACGTTTGTTGGACCTTATTTGATAGCTAAACGTTTGTCCCCTTGGACGTATGAATTAAAGGACGATAAAGGTAAAATGGCAGGAGTGTGGCATGTGAAGGATCTGAAGTCGCATCCACCAGATGAATAGGTTTCGTCTCTCGGAAACTAATCGGATGCCTTCTTGCTCTGGACCTTGATGAATATGCATTCAAATATGTTAGGGAAATCTTTCGAAATTAGGTGGGTTAGAAGATGGCTGACCCTTGCATTGGGCATAAAGCAACTTGGACTTAGCACCGTCCCCATCTAGTGGCTGAGAATACACTTCTTTTTTTTTATTATTTGTGAAGGTATTTTCAGGTCCATGACAGTAATTCTGCTGTTGAGAAATAATATTTCAAAATGCATAATGTTGCTCTTATAGTTAAGGTGCATTTTAGAAATATGTGCTATTGGTTTGAGGTCTTAGGTTAGTTTTGGTTGCAGTTGGCTTTGAATTTTTTTTGTGTCTTCCGGTACCTTCTTTCTTATTACTTTTCCGTCATTTGCATATGCTCTATGTTCTGGATACTATATGCTGTAGGTATGCTCCATAAAGGATTTTGTCTTCCCTTCTCTCTCTTTTCTTTTTTGTTTTTTTTTTTAATCTATTTTCCTTAGCATTCCGACGAACGATATGAATGGTGGTCTGTCGTACTTTTGTTGTAATCTCTCTATTGTTGTTATTGAAGATAACTCCCACCCTATTTTTGTTATTTTTTTTGGAGGATGGTTGTTCTGGGGAGTTTTATAGAACATGGAATGTTCCCTACAGGATCTCAGTTCGGTCCTAGGATACGTTGGGTCCTTAGAGAGCACCACCAGAATAATCATTCTTTTGTCCTAAAAGGTTATCCATCAATAGAGCTTCATCTGTATTTGAGGGACCCCGTTCATGTTAGTCTCTGGATGTGGGTGGTAATTGTTTTCCTGAACCATCTTGACTACAAATCAGGTTTAATTCTTTTCATTTCACATATCCTTCTTCGTGTTGTTTTTGAATTTCTCCCGCTCAGTACCTCTTCAAGGTCCGAGTTGAATTTTTGGGAGTTTCGGCACTGACAATAGGCCATAACTATTGTTGGGATGGCAGCTCCCGGATGCTGGACAATTTCTGTGTGGGTTCGGCTTGGTGGATCGCTTGGGCTGTTGGGGTTCGCTTCTGGATTATTCGGAGGCTGGACGTGACCAAAAAACGAGACGCTCCATGCTACTTGGGCCGTGCAATTTTGGTTGTGTTTGATCCTCTTCCATCCAACGTTCAACCACGGCTGGTCTTCGGATGATTGGGGGCGGAGTCGGATAGCTGGAGTGATCTGACGGGCTGGGTTCCATCCACAGAAATTTTGAAGGGGGTTGATAAAGTTGAGGTGCTTTATCATCGTAAATATTAAGCCTCCATCCTGTGTAGGATGTTAGGATGTTATGGTTTTTGTTCTTTTTTTTTTGGCAACTTCACAAGTAAAATCAACCAGTTCCCGGTTGATTTTCTTTAAAGTAGGGGGAGAATTTGTAACGGTAATTTCATATATAACTAGTATAATATATTATTCTGATTCTGAGAGACTATTCTTCAGATATATAGCCTGTTGAAGTATCAAAATTTACCTCACTTTCTCATGGTTCTTGTCAGCTCTGACGTTTCAACTCAACTTTTGCAAATATTGTGGGAATCAAGATTATTTCGAAGAACATCAGAATGTCACGATTGATCTGGGTATCTATAGGTTAGTATCCTTGTGAGGAGAAAGCTGAAGGCTAGTAGGATCTTTGGATATTTCGACCTCTTCCTTAATGTGTTATAGTAATATAGCCTCGGATATTCAGGTTAAGGAAGTAGAGTTGAATACCAGGTTGAGACGAACACCTGCTGGTAACTGGAGTCAGTCTGCCTTCGTATTATCTCCTATAAATATGCAAGTTGAGTTATTTTGGTCTGTTCTTGAGATTGGATGAATAAATGTACCTTTTGCTCATGCTACCTGTGTAACTACCATACTCTAAAAATCTCATCAGTCTTCTCAATCATCACCCATTGCCTTCAATCAGGAACAATCATTGTTATTCTCATCCTTTCAGCAATTGTTTACATTTTGTGCTGTTGAATTTTGAATTGTTGGTTATGATTGGACTATTGACAGATGCTTTGGGAGTAATGTTGTTGATATTTGACAGATGAACTTCGCAAAGGTGGTGTCTACCAACGAGCGGTACAAAGCTGCAAGACCATGAAGAAGTAAGATATTCTTCAAAATCGTCAGTATAGTAGAATGGGTAATAATTATTGTTTGGCATTAGGTTTGCTAATAATTATTATCTGGCATTAGGTTGGATAAGGTCGCGATGGTTGTTCGTGATGAATGTTAGGTCTGTCATCTGGAGTGACACTTGACGGAATCGAGACTGGTTGACGTCTTGTCATATTTTTGAAATGGTTGTGTGAAAGTCTGCCACTAGCCTGTTGATTTGAATATTGATTCATCTTCGATTTGAAGGACCATAACGGCTAGGGCTCAATTATATTCCCTTTTTGGAGAAGTTTGGAAACCATTTTGGGTGTTATTTCTTGGGAATATTCCACATTGGTGGGATTCTGAGACTTCACGTCATACCACAGTACCCTTTTCTTGAGACCTCAGGGCATCGTCGACTCTCATGTAACAGCAGATATATTCCGTCACAATTATTGCCCTCTTAAATCGTTTTCGAGGCTGTGACTCCAGAAAAGGTATGTAGTTGGTTACCTAGCATTCAGAAACGGAAGGCCATTGGTGACATTCGTTTTATTATTTTAGGGTGCTTCTGGGGGTACCAAAGGTGTATAGATCACCCCAATCACTGAGAGTGATGATTAGGATTTAATTCGAAGGAGGTTATGTCTCTCTATTTTGGAATTTACCTTCATTGCATAGTATGCAGATGTATCTACCGATACTGACCCAGCCTTAGAAGTCATTGTGGACCATCCTTATTCTATGTTCCTGTACTACGAGTTATCATGTCACTGTCTGTACGCTGCCAGACTCCTGTAGCTTCCCATTGTTGTAACTTCTGAAGCTACTGCTCGAACAACCGAAGCTGAGGACTGCAGTTGGACTGATACGCAAGTTTTTACAACCGAATTTCATTATTCTCTGCGTTTTTAGTATTACAATTTACCTTATATCCTTTTGTAACGTAATCGGCACAGTGTACACTTTGCGTTTTGCGGACTTCTCTAGCTTATTTGAGTTTCATGATAATTCGTATAATTGAACAAGAGTTATCAAGGTTATAAGCGCAGCATACATTGCATATAAAGGTTTTTCGTATAATATAATTTTTATAGGGATTTTCTATGTGGATTTTAGTGGGATATTTTAGTTCATAAGAAACTATTGTTGGGAACCAGACATTGGTTGAAGCATGATTTTCACCACAGATTTGTTGATCTTAAACTGAGTTGAGTTGATTTGAGTGTCAATTAGGATTTTGACCTTCGGGGATTTGCATTATTTCATAACTTAGGATTGTGAATATTTGTGAAATGATACTGTAAAATTTAGGATGTTGCCCATTTCTTAAAATAAGCCACAAGGGTAATTTTTGGGAAATTCCAATTTGTAAACATCTGTTATCTGTTTTCTCTTGCAATACAGGGTGACACAATTTTTATGAAATAGTTGTCTTTTATTTTGAATACATCCTAGGTAGGTGAGGTATAGTATTACTAGTTCATTGTGGGTATGTGGCAGTCACATCTACCTGGCGCCTGGCACTAAAATATTCTGATTCATTTGAGAAAGAACCACTCCCTTCTCCACTGCAGCATAGTCGCGAGCATACCCAATTGTCACTAACTTGGCAATTGTTTCTATCACTCACTTGTGTGTGGCAGTTCATGACGGATTATGAACAATTAGGCCATATGCAGTCTGTATTGGCGGTTAGTGATAATCCCGACTATTATTATTTGCCGCACCATTCAGTTCTAGGGACGAATGGGAAACTAAGAGTGGTGTTCAATGCTTCTCAAAAATGTAGCACAGGTATTTCTCTAAATGAGACCTTGTATCCAGGTCCAAAGCTGCAACATGACCTGTCTGCGGTTATAACTCGATGGAGAGTTTTCAAGTATGTCTTTGTCTGTGACGCTGTCAAAATGTTTCGCCAAATTCTCATCGCAGGGGAAGATTTGAATCGTCAAAGAATATTATGGAAATCGAACGGTTCAACAGATATTTCAGAATATCAGTTGTTAACGGTTACTTATGGTACTACTCCAGCACCATTTCTAGCGATTCGGACGTTCTTGCAGCTTGCTGATGATGAAGGCAGGATATTTCCGGAAGCTGCTGAAATTTTGAGGAAGCAAACGTTCATAGATGATTTTCTAGCTGGTGCAGATACGTTTGAAGCCACTCTGGCTATTCGAAACCAGTTGATTAGTTTGCTAGCTACAGCAGGTGTTTCTTTGAGTAAGTGGTCAGCAAATGATCGAGAATTGTTGAAAGACTTACCCGATATACCATCCGAGATTCACTCACTGGAATTGAATGAATTTGTTTCGACTTTGGGACTCATATGGTATCCAAAGTCAGATTCATTTTCATTCAAAGTCACACTGCCATCAACTCCTACATTGATTACGAAGCGATCTATTCTTTCGGAAATTGCTAAGCTTTTCGATCCTTTAGGTTGGTTGGGGCCAGTTGTGATTAGAGGAAAAATTCTACTTCAGGATCTATGGATTTCTGGTGTCGAATGGGACACATCCATTTCTCCTGAGATCCGAGATCGCTGGTTGGAAATTAGAAGTGATCTGCTCTCTATCCCTCATATACAGATACCAAGATGGTTTGAAGGAACCCCCAGCTCTGAATGGGAAATTCACGGATTCTGTGATTCATCCAGCCGCGCATATGCTGGAGTTGTTTATATGAAGGCAGTAGGTGGTACGCCCTATATTGTCATGGCTAAAACTAAAGTTGCTCCGATAAAAACCCAGAGCATTCCAAGGTTGGAGCTCTGTGGAGCATTGCTACTTGCTCGTTTGATGAAGAATATTCTGTCTGAATTGTGTTTCACTCCTCGAATATACTGCTACACAGACTCCACTGTTGTATTGGCATGGTTACGTCACCATCCTTCAAGATGGAGTACTTTTGTCGCGAACCGAGTTAGTGAGATACTTCAAATCCTGCCAAATATTTCTTGGCGACATATATCAACATCAGAGAACCCAGCCGACTGTGCGTCTCGTGGGATGTCAGCTGGAATTCTAAGGAACTTCGCTTTGTGGTGGCATGGGCCTGTATGGTTGGGCGAAAATTGTGATACGTACGATGACAGCCAAAACATTTATGATACGGATGAAGAAAATAATGTACGTGCTAATGCAATTACCTCACAGTTAGAGAATTCGCTTCTGGAATTCTTGGAAAACTATTCTTCTTTGTCAAAAATAATAGCTATTCTAGCATATTGCCTTCGATGGATGAAGTTCCATAGAAATGTTCAGATAAAACTCACTTCCTTGTCTGCGGAAGAATTTAAAGAAGGTCGAATCGCCCTCTGGCGAATGGTACAACTGAAGCATTTCAAAGATGACATCACATCCGTTGAAAGGCAGAAAGTTTTAACGAAACACAGTTGTATGTTTCGATTGAAACCTTTTCTTGATGATAGCTCGTTATTGAGACTGGGAGGTCGCCTACAAAATTCACTGTTATCATACAACGAGAGGCATCCTATCATTTTACCCAGTAAATGCCATTTTTCACGATTATTGGTAGAGGAGGCTCATAAAGCAACTTTGCATGGAGGACCTCTATTAATGATCTCATATCTGAATCGTTCTGTCTGGATTATCAAAGGTAAGCGTCTGATACAAAAGGTGTACAGATCTTGCCCGAGGTGTATCCGTTTTGGGGCAAAACCATTATCCCAACAAATGGCACCTTTACCTCCCTTTCGGGTACAGCCTCAGAGGCCTTTTGCATATTCAGGGGTGGATTATGCTGGTCCCTTTCCAGTAAGAGCCCATAAATGTCGAGGTTACCATTCCTCTAAAGGATATGTGGCTATTTTTATATGTTTGGTGACCCGTGCTGTACACCTAGAAGTTGTCTCAGACATGACATCGTCAGCCTTTCTAGCTGCCTATCGGCGTTTTACGTCGCGCCGTGGAACCTGCTCTGTCATTTATAGCGACAATGCAACGACATTTCGGGGAGCAGCGGACGAATTGAAAATTTTTTTTGCTGCCACTTCTGAGTTCTGCAGAGAACTGTCAGCCACTCTGGCTAAAGAAGGAACTGACTGGTCCTTCATTCCACCTCGAGCATCTCATTTTGGTGGAATATGGGAAGCAGCAGTACGGAGCTTCAAGTATCATCTTAAAAGAGTTGTAGGTACAACCGCACTCACCTTTGAGGAATATTGTACTCTCACCGCACAAATTGAAGCTTGCCTGAATTCTCGACCGTTATGCCCTATGAGCAGCGACCCCAATGATGTTTCAGCATTAACTCCTGGCCATTTTCTGATAGGTTCTGCTCTCAAAGTGCCACCGGAACCTTTCGATGAAGACGATTTATTGAAATCACACACTTCGAGATGGAAGCACCTTCTCATAATGAGAAACCACTTCTGGAACCGTTGGAGAAAAGAAGTATTGCACCATCTCCAGCAACGAAATAAATGGGTGAAGCCTAGTGACCCCATCAAAGTAGGGGACTTGGTCTTGATCAAAGATGATCAATATCCTCCAACTCGTTGGCCAGTTGGTAGGGTAAACAAGCTTCACCCAGGTACTGATGGATTGGTTCGTGTCGCAGGTATACGAACTTCCTCTACACAGTTTAGACGCCCTATAGTTAAACTAATCAGGCTGCTTGCTGATCAGGAGGCTGCTTCTGCCCATTCTGTCATGTGCTCTCCTGGTAGGGTTTAGTCATGGTGGGCGGTCGAATTCTGTTTCTCATAAGAACGCTTGACCAAAGTCAATTCATTTTGTATATTTTTGTATATGTTTGTATATTTTAGTATTATGTTGTATATATATATTGGCCTTTCCGCTGTGTAAAGATATGTATTTTAATTTATTTGGGCTCGATGATTTAGTATTTAAGGAATTGGATGTATTTTTTTTACTCGTTTTCGTCCTATATCGGCGGACGAGGTGGGCGGTATGTTCGAATTTGTATTCATTAAAAAAGCGCACGCCCTTGATGAGTAGAAAATTCTCCGGCACTGGCCTTTTTCTTTTTTGATATTCGTCAGAAGGAGGTCAGTAGCCTTTTGTCTGTCGAGGTGAAAGTTATTGATTTTCAAGTTTTGTTTTGAAAATCTGTGAGATAGGAATACACAGTTTTGTATTATTGTTGCGAGCCGTCTGGGCCGAAATATTCATACCTCGTTACGGATGAATCATGTAAATAGTGACAAAAAAAACAGTGTATATGAACCTGAGTGTAATATATGAAATTGTAAATAGTACGACGAGTGTTTCAGTTCAAGAATATCACTGCACCAGAATGTCTCAAATAACATTTCACACACCAGTTATCGAATTGTACATCTAGCTAGGCGTAAATTATATTTGTAGTTTTTACCATACAGTTATGAAAATAAGGTAAAATGCTTTCCATCCTTCTTAATACAAAATATAATGAAAATTCAAGTCATTTCATCCAAGATGCTGCTGGTGAAGGTGAATCATATACTTCCTTCAGGGAAACAGAATTAGCTGTGAGTTCTTGGCTAAAGAGAGCGAAAGAATGCACCGCAAAAAAATAATCATCAATGCTACCATTTAACATTCGTCCCAATTCTAGAGAAAATTCATTTCAATTCTTCCATTAGAATTCTTTTCCAATCCAATATTCAATGAACTCGTCAGCCAGGTCCAAAAACTTGCAGACCGAGGCTCATAAGACAGGAAGCAACTAACAATTCATCATTTAACGGCCGTGAAAGTTTATAATCTTTCACAGAAAAACTTGTTATCATTTCGTTGAAATGATGATAATAATATACATATATTAATCGATTTTTTTTGTTTATGTGTGTATAACTCACAAATCTATTCATGAACAATATCATCGTGTTTTATTGCAACTCGATAAAGTATAATTACACGATATGAAAAAAAAGTACACTCCACCAATTTAATGAATTATTAATTGTGTAGCTAAACAATTTTTATCATTTTCAACATTCCTTTGTTACTAACGTCGAAGAAAGAGTACATCAAAAATATATATACTAATCAGAGCTTGAAGCACAGTTGAAGCAGTACATTTATTTATATTTGCTCCATCAAATCAATGATCCTTCTCGAAGCAGCTCCATCAGATTACAAGTAGCTTGGGAGATAGCTTGGCAATTCGTTAGTGAATCTCTCGAACTCATTTTTAGTAACAAAAATAATTTCAATTGAGTTATAACTCAACACATGCAAGTCTGCTCAAGAATCTTGGTGGACAAGGCAGTGAGAAAACTCATTTTCACTATTTTACAATGTGTTCACGATTAACATTGCTAAATTAAAAGTGACACTTATGAAAATGCAATGTTTCCGGAATATATATAAAATACAGAAAAACGTTCCAGAGCATCTGATGAAAATATTGATTATTTTTCATGAAACTCCGGACATTGTTTCATTTTGCATATATTATTGCTATGGCTGAAAAAATTTGTCTCCAGCAAGTGGGGTAAGAATGGAGCCTTAGGGGGTTTGGCTATCTCTATTGCAGCTACAGTGGATATTGGTAGAATTTTTTTTTCTGTTAAGATTTTTCCCAAAAACTACCCATTGAGAAGGTGAAGAGAAGCAAGTTTTCCCAACAGTAAGTTAGACTTACAAAATATTGATCAATATAAGCATAAAGAAATCTATTGTCGAGTTGATACTGGATATTTTATTCTATCCGAATAAAAATCAAGATGGAAATAGTTTTCTCAATGCTAAGTCCACAAATGAAGCTGATAAAGAACATATAATCATAGAATCCATTCAAGACTTCTTGAATACCCAAACGGTTCTTATACATTCCGGTCATTTGCTGAAGCTTTCGCTTGGAACTTCACTTCCGCTTCATTTCCTCCTTAAACCAAAGAAAATAGATCACGCGCCACTACTGCCCAACAAAAAGCGAATATATTTGCAAATATGTTTGGTGGAGATTCTACTGTTACGTCCTAGCACCGGCCCTGCCGACTATGGATGCGAATTGGTGCCGCAGTTCCAGGAAAGATCATACCAGCGTGAACGCGGCTCACCCAGAATATTCGATTGTCAGGATTTGTCTGGATGATTCTCCACTATATGAGCGTTTATATAAGCGGGAGCCGCTCACGCCGACGGCAGAATTTGTATTACAAGTTTTTATTCGGAGAGTTGATGATTCGGAAGTTTGTATTCAGAGCTAAGTGAAGCGAGTTCAGTAGAGCTAAGTGGAGAGAGTTTCGTTATTGCTAAGTGCAAGTAGTCGACGTGTAGAATTTGTATAACGGGAGAATTTTCAGTACAGAGAGTTTAGTACCGAGCATTGGAAAGTTATCGGAGCGATTTAAGTGATTGTGTTGTATTGTATTGTGATAGGGAGTTTTAATAAAAGAAGTTTAGTGTTGTTTGGTGTTTTAATTGACGAACCCAAGGATATATCGTAACACTACTTTGGATTCATTCAAGTAATTTTCCTCCAACAAAATATAAGAAATATTTCAATGTACCCGAATACAAACAAGGCTTGCGAATCTGATAGAATCCCTGCAATTGCTTCTGAAGTGTGTGCCCTGAATTGACTGGAACTTTGCGAATTATTTAACCATTCGTATTACTTGTTTTTTGTCCTGGAGAAGCTCAAGAGTTCAGTATAGTCCTAAAAAAGGAAAGAGAACTCTATCTGGTAATTAAAGACCAATTGCATTGCTTTCTATCATTTCCAGAGTCATTGAAAAATCAATATGAACCTTATTGAATATCTGGAAAAATCAGAAATAATTGCTGATTGACAATACGGATTTCGACATCAAGACCAGCCAGTGACTTATTGGCGTGTGTTTCACATATTTGGCAGCAATCCATCGGAAAATTCGAAGAAAAGTTAGCTGTTGCACGCGACAGTTCGAAATCGTTTCATCGAGTTTGATATCGGGGGTCTCCTTCCATCAGTTGTATGGTTTGTCGTAGAGTTTCTTATCTCAAAGGTCTCTGTATGTGGTTGTTGATGGAATATCGTCTGATATTCTCTCAATCAATGCATGTGTCCCTCAAGGTTCAGTTCTGGCCCCCACTTTGTTTCTTTTTCATATCAATGATTTGCTAGAGAAAACATCCTTTTCACTTGAAAACGGTAGACGCCTGCAAGCTCGAATGATTATATTATCAATCAATTGCATTATTGATAGTTCGACGCGATCAAATCCATAATTCTGAGATGGACGACTGTGACAACTTGCCGACTGAAATTCTCTTTGAAATTCCCATGAACCGATATCTGTTTTCCACATCTGCATATCAGATTCAGTAATACGACTGTCTTTGTGTAGAAAATGAAGATTTGAGAAGAGCTTGATAATATTCTGTCACTCCAGGGTTTCTCTCGAAATAAAGGAGGTGATGAAGAAGATCATTTCTGATAAAAACTTTATATGGTATAGGGACCCATTGTTTGGCAGTTCCGACTGATTTTTATTAATGTGATTTCACAAAATCCCCGTTTCTATTCTGAAAGAATGCAAGGAATTCAATGCCAATTCTGATGATTTTCTTGAGTGAGGATCAGAATTTCTGTTTATTGTTTCATCATATCGATTCGGAAGGAGAGAAAGTCAGAAAGTACCTGAAATGTATATGGAGAACTGATCTCTGACATCAGACCTCACACATCGAAGGAATTATGACCATAACATTGGTTTTTTTCGGGTCAGCATCAGAATTAAAATTTGTTCGAGGATACGTTGCATGAATGACTGAAGAAGGTACGCTCGAATCGTGTACTTAATTCTGGTACTATTTTCCCAATTATCAAATTCTCAGTGGAAACTGCAGGCTGGTATCATTTCTGAAATCGGTTTCGTGAACATTACCTGACCTTTTCCCAAAGAACATTTCTGTTCATAGAGGGATAACGAAAGGTTTACACACATCTGCATGAGGAAGAACCAGCGATTCACACAACATTCTTCCCAATTATTTTACACTTCTCTGTTGGAATGTATGAATCATACGAGTGGAAGTATTCTATGAGATGCTCAACATTCCAAATGATATTCATTACTCCGAATGATTTGGAGTAGTGCTCAATTTTGAGCTCACCATCTGGAATGCGCCAGGAACTGCCATCACCACAAAAAAGTGCCCAAAAAAGTCAGAGAGCTCACTCGAGAGGGCACCGGTTGGAGTGCACCTTCCTAAGAACTCCATTTTATGGTAATCAGATCGAGCTCATAATTCTCGAGATCCCAACTCCCTTCCGAATGTTAGTATTGTTATTATTGAATTCACGAAACACAAAATGATGGATCCTCACAGCGAAATCCAACTGTTGGGTAATATAAACAAAGTGTTTTGATGTCAACGTTGTGGCAGATTGCCAGAAGAACGAATAACTCATTTTTGAAATGGGGTGGGATATCTTCATTTGCGTAACTTTGATTTCTATAGTGCATAGTAAAACCCAATTTTGAATTTTCTTGAATTCAGTATAGTGAAATCATCCATCATCTCACGTTTGGGCAATTGGTCGAACTGTGGCAGGGAGACCGAAAAAATGGCCGAAACAAGCAATACGAGTTGATAAGTGAGCTGACTAAACCGAAGAAAACCTTCGATATATTATATTTGATTCTCCCGAGACTATTTCGTTCCCGTCAAACTCTCATATCTGAAGAACACGGCCCTAACTCCAACATCGTGATGGAGTATCAAAAAGTTACAATGCAATATTTCGCAACAGAAAGTTTTCAATATTTAGAGTTATATGGTTCGTCGGGAAGCAAGGGACACATTTATGTGAAAACCTGTATTGAATGGTGATTCTGATTAAAAAATGGTCATACGATGATTGCAATTTTCCACAAAACTGTTATCGATTCATTCATTCGAATGTTGACGACTGGAACATTTTAAACGACGTTACTCAAGTGTTTAAGAAGTTTTGTGGATTGTGGATACAGCTTTATGTGTTATGATGTTAATATGGATGTTGGGCAAAACTAGCTGAAAACATTCTCTCAGTAGCCCCATTTCAATTTCATTTCCGTATCGAAACTTTGGAGGAAGTTCCAGATTGATTAGATATCAGTATATGAGCACATTTTTGAACTCTATCTTAATATCAATAATTAAGCTGAACTGTGAGATGTGTTTGTTCTGCATAGAGTTGAGTTTTTGTATGCAAAAAATGTCTGAGAAAAAATACTTCTATGAACTAAGCAGACCACGGAAACGTCGTTAGGTGATATGCTGGATCACTACATAGCCTTCATCATCAGCGAAACGATAGCTTCCTCAGAATACGTCTCAGGTTAGAGTGTTTTTGTGGTAAGTGTCTTGTGTTGTGTTGCTTTCATTTTATCTATTAAACACAATTATATATTATAGGTGACAATCAGGACTATTCACTAAGCAGAGTTGTTATGGATAGCGACTAAAAATTGTCGTTATGTTCAAGGTCAGTTGCTAAGCGCAAAATTGGTATTCACTTTTCAAGGTAAGTTGCTACTATAATGACCAGTTGCTGTGAGTAGTGGTTCACAGGCAACTGCTTTAGATATCTTGTTGAGGAAAAACAGCTCACCACCGTCATTATGGCAAGTTATTATCAGAGTTGCTACAACGGTTAGCAACTGCGATAACCACTTAACTTAGTGAATAGCCCTGATTATCTGTCCGGTTCTTTTTTAACTGCTGGGTTCTCTATTATTGTTCCAAAAGGGCATGCAGGTCGAAGTATCAGCATTTAGAAGCATTTGAAATGCTGAGTTATCATTTGAGTGATCATTTGATTTCAAAACCAACTTTTTATTTGTAACTGCTGAACACGAATCCGTAGTCAAACCCAGTACTATCTTTTCGATTGCAAGCAGCTATGACCTTGTTGATATCAATAGAGAGTAATATTCTGCCTCTTGTTTCGAAAAACGAATTGAGATACTAGAGAATATTCACTACTTACATCACCGTTAAACTTCATTGCATTTATCATTTCATTTACCACCGTTAACACTTACCATATTTGTATCCGACATTCGAAGGTTCCTCACTGATAAAAAACACTTCAGAGATGGCTGAATCATTTGGAGGGCCACTAATATGTTTTTAAATACGCATGTTGTAACTGTTCAGGATATTTTCCTCTAAATTTCCAGATTAACCTTTTTAAATTTGACATAAAATGAAAGAGAATATATTTCTTCTATGACCTCATCGAAGTCACAACTTTTGAAAAAATGGAGAATGCATCATTTTGTCTTCAGACTTAAGTTCAGCTTGTCAAAATATTCAACTTCCCTTGTGAAAAACATAACTAGGTGCTGTAGGTAGAACAAACTCTCTAAAATTCTATTTCATTTCGTTAAGCATATTGGAATGATACTTCAACAAATAAAATCTTCGAAAGAATATATAAGAGGTTTGAAAAAAAAATCGGAGTAATTTTTATGTTTTTTCATATAATTGTTTCGGTTTGATATCTCAATTATGAAGAATACGGTATATAACTGGAAAAAGTGAAGTTTCGAGGAAAATATACCAATTATTCTTGAAAACATAACATAAAAATCATTCTGAGGGAGAAAATCCATAAATGAATTTTCAAATGAACGTATATGTTGTCTACTGTTTCTTTTTCATCACGTTTGTTGTGAATGCTTTGAACAGCTTCTTCTGAGTACATGATATTCGACAATTGCATGAAAGAGCTACCGTTAATCATCATGTATGAAAACTACATTGGCTCCGGTCCTCGTCTCTCGAACATCATCGCCCTCAGGCCATGAACGTTGATTCCATACTATCGATATACAAGTAAAAAATTAATTTATGTGAAAATTATATACTTTTTGAATTCCGATAGAAACAATTCCAGGAGAATACCCCCGCATTGATTCACTTGAACAGAATAGAAATAAAATACCAAATCGTATTGAAATCACGATTTTTGCAATCCATTTCAAAGATACATTTCTATCAAAAAGTTTTCCCAGGTGGCATGAATGCTTCAAATGTGTGTCTACGTAAAAAAACAGACGGTTTTAAAGTGCCGGACCCAATTCTTGGTTCAATTTCCCCAAGGAGTGAAACGAAGTCGTTTCTGTTCACCTGGACCTGAAATCGAATAAAAAATGAATAGCGACGGAGAATATTTATCATAGCATAGTGCAGCAAGAAAGTAATAAGATTGATGATATGAATAATGCTGGAAAAAGTTAGTATAGCCACATCAATGTTCGATAAATACTCTTCCAGAAATATAGCGACAAAGTTTTACGGTTTGTGAGAGTGTAAGTGATTTATGATTCAGTTCATGTGGAGTCAAATCCAGACTTTCGAACCATTCCAAAAAGAGGTCAATTATACAATCAGTAAATTCAAAATCCTTGCACTCGAAGTGATCTCTACTAATAAAGTTCACATGTTCAGAAAAATAATTGATTGTTGATGAAGTGTCAACTGTTTTTCGACGTTCTTACAATAATTTCTGATTGGCTGTTTGGAAAATTCAAGTCTGTGTATGATGCTCCAATTTCATACCCGTGTTTCCAATCAGAGAACCTATCAGTTCTGGCAGGTATATGAACTACTGTTTACAGTAGGAACACTCAACAAAATTAATATGGTAAAACCGATGAAAAATCGAATTCTACTCACAAGTCCTCTTGGTGAATTATTTTTATCGAGCACGTCATCTGAAACTTCTTCAAAAAACTTAGATCTGAATCTAAATTCTGTTAACAAGATGCCAGACATCGAAGAAAAATATATTCGTAATTTTACCCTGAAAATATTATACCCAGGACAAGAGTCTAAAGCACGTTATATGATACGTTAAAAATCTTAATGATAGATGTAAATAAGAGTCATGTGATTCACTTGATCTTTATTTGGAGTAACCTCAAATCTTTTGGCCCTAGTATTCTGGAAGTGAATAGCCTCCTGTTTGAGCTTTAATTTTCTGGCATAACACAAACATTCATAGTAATTTTACGAAATCGGTCATAAGTAAAGAAAAGAATAACGTTACTTCAGAAATAAAAAGAGTTTTTTCACCTTTCACAGTTTAAGGAATGAATGCGTGGTATCAAACTGCACAGGTTATAAAATTCCGATACAAATTTCGAGTACAAATAAATGAGGAATCAAATAAGGAATTATAAAGAAAAATTGCAGAAATTTCGAAATTGTAACGCTTGGTTACGTTTCTGTTGAAGGCAATAGGTTTTTTATTGAATTTATACTTTTCAGATACCTTTTTATACAGATATTGAAAAAAAAAAAGGAAAATTGCTCCTAATGATTATGAGAATGTTAATAGTATCATTCCGCGGTATCTTGAAAGAGTATGGTGAAATGCTATAAAATGATAAGTGTTCTCTAAAGATTATCTCAATACGGATAATTGTATTTATTTACAGAAAAATTATGCTACCGATGTCCTTGTATCGGGTATTTACCACAAACATTTTATTTTTAATCTCATAATTGGTAACCATCTTTATTGTCTACAGTAATTCTTCCCTAAGAAACATTTTATTACCTAAGGATTAGTCTTCCTGGACTAGAAAATATAGTCTCAAAATCATCAGTTTTCGTACCTGTATGTTCTACCTAAATTCCATTGATACGATGACATACAATACTGATTATTTTCAGACAAATTTGTTCTAATTGAGATAGAATGTCTTTGAGTTCTGAAGTTTGAAAATTCATACAGATACTACCTTTGAAATAAATGAGTTATATTTCAAATGCTCGTTTTTAGAATCTATCATCTTATGAGAGTTTTGGTGTAATCAACAATACCGAAAAGTTACAGTTCAACCATCAATCGACTATAGTTCTCGAACGTTTCATTCCATTAGGAGAAATAATAATGTTTAAAAGTTACACTACTAACGAGTGAAGAAAATATTTACGTTTTTTTTTTTCAGTCATCAATAGTTCAATAGAAAATGAAAAGTCAATATAAAATTCAATTACGGTTTAGTTCTATGTAACGCAAAGAAAGAAGTAAAGAAGTTTTATGACTTACATGAATTTGTATATGATTTTTTTTTCTCTCAGTCTTGAAGCTTTCGAATTTAATGACGAATTTAGTAACTATACAGAGTTTAATTTCGACTCAATGACATTTCAAATTCCAGATTAGTTCTGTTCATGTATGTTCCAATAAATATTTTAGAGAATAATAGATTTTATACGTTTCGCACGAGTTGAAGGTAAATTTGTGGATATAGATTATCATTTTGAGAATTTGAAAATGGATGTTAAATCCCTTGACTTAGATACATTGAACATAGTATAAAAGAAAGAACAACTTTTCGATTGTAATACCGAGCATCTCAGATATATAAAAAATAGAAAGAAAAAAAAACTAAAAGATACTTTGATAATGTAGATGATATTATTAATGAGACACAGCTATTATCAAAGGGAACTCATTATATCCAGGGTGGAATTTTCTTTTCACAATATGTTACTGTAGAATACTTGTGGGATAATTGGTAGTTAGTACACAAATAAGACATCAGAAATTCAGATCGTATTATGACGAACGATTATAGCGTTATACTTGAATTACGAAACAATACCATGATACCTTCCAATTCATTACGAAAAAACAATTGAGGAAGTCGATGATTATCTAGGATCTCTTTCAAGTGATGATACTGTTGAACCCGTTTTGCAGTTATCTCAAATTGGCATTGACAATCAAAAAAATGTAGAATTGAGCCATTTCATTAAAAGTATTGAGCGAGTGCCTAGATACTGATCATTTAAAAATTTTGAGGAATGCCTATAGAGGAAACCGAACCATAAAAATTGTAAAATTGCATCATTTATGCAATTATTTTCTTCAGTTTCAAGCCTCGTAAGCCTTTTCGTTCAGCTATCTATCGAATCGAGTCAATTCATCCAATATATTGATATTTTCAATTATCTACGGCATTCATAAGAAAACATTGAAGCCTTTGCTATGCTTTACGTTAGAAATGTACTTAAGAATTTTAACGCTCTTGTTAGAAGCGAGGATTTGATAAATGTGAGAATTATATTAATACTTCAGTATAGTACTAGCAGTATTATCACTTGGGTTCAGGGATCTACCGAGATATTAGAGACAGACAGGTAGAGATCAGAGATCAATGTTTTAATTATATCGGGACACACGAATAATTTTTCTGTTAAAATTCGTATGAACAATAACATACTTTCACCGTACTTCATCTACGAATAATGTACTTTGCCTATAAGTAATATGTTTCAAAATGTCCCCATAATAAGTTCGAGTCAGGAAAATAAAAGCTCATGATAAACAATAACTGAATTGATTCCATGGTAATTTTGGAAGTCAGTTATTCCAGTGAGAGAAGAGAGAAAATAGATATGTATATGTAGAGAAATCATCAGACAGGATCGACAATTTTCTCGTAATATAACAGAGTAACAGAGGTTTGGAGGAATAGTTGCAACACACGTGATTGTGTGTATTACAGGTATACAGGTAACAAGGGCATGATTGTAAGTCAACTGAAGAACAGGTAATACAGATTGTGTCCTTTCATATTCAGTCCATTGAAACCTCAAGATTTTTTTGATTTTATTTCATTACTATTCTCTTTTCCAGTTATAGTGGACAAATTATGTCAATAGTGTGAATTGTGTTTGAAGTCAGTGATAAAAAAAAAGGCGCCTGTGAAAATTGTACTATGAGTGATGTGAAGTGAAGTGAAAAAAAAAAAAAGATAAAAATAGAATAATTAAACGTGGAATAAGGATGGATGGATGTGGTCTCGGTAGTGTAGTGGTTAGCATGTCTGCCTATCAAGCGGAAGGCCGGGGTTCGAATCCTCGCCGGGCCACCGTGCTGGGTAATCGCACGTTAAAAGGTAAGGCCTCGTTGATCCATTGCTCGCACAAGTTTCGACTTCTGAGGGTTGACGTTCGTCAGCTGGTTAACGAAAACGAACAATTTTAGAACAATTTTTCAGAACAATACTAGTGGAGCAATATAGTCGTGTCAATAGTGAAAAAATAAATGATGATCTGAAATTTTCATCAGATGGTTTGTTAGGTATGGACTTCATCGCTAAACTTCAACCAGTTATACATGTTCAGGAGAACATTATGAACCTGAGAGGATGCAAAATACCCCTGGAAAATGATGGACGTATTAGAACGGTTAATCAGAAACAAAACCATGATAACTTCTTCCCCGCGATTGAGAATGAAGGGAAGAAATTTTGTCATTCGACCAAAGCTTTGGCCAGAAAGGGAGCGGGGGAAGCCCATTTTGAGCCCAAGAAAAGTGGTACCCAATCTTTATAAATGGAAATTCGGGCTCTGGGGTGCCAATCTTTATAAATGGAATTAATACGATGCATAGTGGCTATGGTAGGCCAAATGAAGGAGTCAAAAGTTTTAATATGCCAATCTTTATAAATGGAATACTATTATGGAAAATGCATCTGGCCTCCCGACAAAGAAAAGAGTTGAAAATAAGAGTGCTTTGTCGAAACATGTAAGAAGTATTCCCTTTCATACTTCGGGGGCTCTCCCATGCCATGGAGAATCAGATATTTTCCCTGGCATCTTGTGTCGTTTGACAAAGGATCCAATTCATCCCGAATTCCGAGTCAATACTGAAGCGATAAATATGAGCCAAGGAACCAGTGGAGAAACACCACCGGCAATTTTCAGACCTGGAGAGGAGCCACCTGGAATATTGGATCATAGGGATGGACATCTCAAACAAGTGCGCAGCCAAGGTGAGGAAACTATCGTAAGAACTCGTCAGAGTATAGTCATACCCGCCTTTCACGGCTGTGACCTGGGAGTTTCTGTGAAATCCGGAATCACGGAATGTCTTCATGTGGGAGAACCCAGACCAATGAGAAATGGATTATGTGTGGCTCATTCTTTAGTGCATGTTCCCAGAAAAATTTCTAGCAACAAGAGAGAAATTATCGTGAGAATCTTGAACACCTCACCAATAGAACAGAAAATTGATAAAGGAACCCCCTTGGTAACATTAAAGGAAGTATCAGTAGAAGAGGAAGAAGCTACACCGGTTTTGAAAAATGATACACTCGTCATTGGAGATATAAATCTAGGACATTTAAAGGAAAATGATAGAAGAAGAATGATGACGTTTTTAGAAAATTATAGTGATATATTTGCTACGGAAAATGAACCGTTGAAGGCCACAAGTTTAGTAAAACACACTATTGACATTGGAGACAGCCACCAGTATATCGCGCTCCGTATCGGATACCATCGGAAAAACTTCAGAAAGATTACGAAATAAATTTGATAAAAAGGCTCAAGAAGTAAAATACAAAGTAGGAGACCGAGTTTATTTGTATGATCATGTTCATGTGAATAGACTGAAACCATGCCTTTCAACCGAAACCACCTTTAATCAGTTAGGTAATGTACCGGTGAAATGTCGAACTAACGAAGCGGAGGAAATAGTGGGGATTCACTGCTATAACCCTACAGGAAGAGGAACGGCGACTAGCAGTTCAGCAGTGCAACCGCCCCACACTCATATATCCAGTTCCGATTCAACTTCGGAAGAACCAAAACCGGAGGATTCACAGGTTTCAAGCGAGGAAGCCGAAATTAGTTCCCACATATCGGAGGAATCAGAAGAGGACGAAATGATGAAAGAAGAAGAACTAGAAGAAGGAGAACCCGAAGAGGCATCATCCGAAGAAGATAGGAATGGGAGTGAAAAGGATAACTCTTCGACTGATTGTGACGAATACGGAGAAGATGAAGAAAAATCGGAAGGAAAGAAGGCAACCTCAGACATAAATGCCAGACGAACAAGAAGCCATGGACCAGTGGAGGAGTTTCCATGGATCAGCAAAAGTAGAATCTAGGTAACGGAGGCTGAACGATATACTCACAGTCTCCGCTTTATTCAATTCTAATAAAACAGGAAATTTGTGATTGAACTAACGTTAGATTATTTTTTAGAAAAACCACCACCATGTTGATCCCCTACTTGCTCCTAGTCTACGGATTCACCCGCATCGAGGGGGAAATCATAGCCTACGACTGCCAAGATGACTCCGTGTAGCTATCCAAACTGTCGCTGCTGAGGGTGAAGCCATGCCTGGACCCAAGGAACGCCTCCGACTCGACAGTCAGAAGGATCCAGCTCATCCAGAAGCGCCACTACGTAGGCATCCACGTCTACACTTGCCTGGTGACGATACAGCAGTCCAGCCTATATTGTGGGATGCATTCCCACCCCAGTCCGGTTCAGGGACTATTGGGCAAGTACCTCCAATACATCAACCAGGAGGATTGTCTGAAAGCACACCGATTCAGACATCTGGACCTGAGAGCCATAGGAGCCGGAAGTATTTCACAGCTGAACCTCAACGGGACGACGGAGATTTCTACCACACTCCAGGAGGAACTTACCACAGAGGGAAGATGTAGCGGGGTCAAATTTTCTATCGGTGACGTTGAATATCAGAACGTCATTGTGATAGGAGCCATCACCGTGAAACTGTCCGACTACGCCACCACCGCAGACGTAGAGAGGAACCTGGTGAATTTACGATCGGGAACCGTATGCCGATACAACGACATGTCCTGTTCCGACGATCAGGTTGGAGAAGTTATTTGGAAAGTCAACATGGCACACCAATGTACCCAGAAAGGTGTTGACGTGTTATTCGAAGGAAATGCAACCCCGCTAACGCTGAGTCAAAATCCTCCAACATTCTATGTCATAGTAGATACAGAGGATACAGTGTTTGCGTTGAAGCTTGTCAAACCAGTCGAACTCTGTCATCAAAGAGCCTGGCAAACCGAGCAAAACCGATTATTCGTCATTGTAGAAGATTCCTTGGGTTTCTTCTATCGAAAATCTTTGAGACTACCACAAAACACCGACATGATGGCCCATGTCCTGAGCAAGTTACTCTACCTAGAAATAGCAGTAAAGCGGCAAATGGCTGATATCGTCTACGATGCAATCCTCAAACGCTGTCAACTCAGAGAGAAAATTCTGACCAACCGACTTACAATGGCTCTTCAATCCCCAGATCTGATAGGAAACCTCGTCAAGGAAACCACGGGTTACGTAGGACGTGTAATGGGAGAAGTCCTATATATTGCCAAATGCAAACCAATATTAGTAGAACACCGAAGGACATCGGCATGTTACCAAGAATTACCCGTTGAATACCGTAACCAATCCCTTTTCCGTACTCCTATCAGTCACATTATCACCAAACACGGAACCGAAATCGACTGTCAACCCCTTCTCCCTGCCAATTTTTATGTCGATGAAACGTGGATTGAAACAACACCGACCATCAAGAAGACTGACCCGGCCATGGAATTGGACGCCAATGCAGAAGAAGAAGTCATCAAACTAGCTAGGATATCTCCCATCACCGACAACGGCGTCTATACTAAGGAAGATATGGAGACATTCCAGCAGACTTTGTTGCTCCCCAACGAACGAAAGTCTGTTTCGAATGAGGTAGCACGCCGCGTCACGGGAAAAGGTATCGGAATAGACAATCATTATATGCCGAACCTTTTTAGTGAAGGTGAATTCAAAAACCTTGCGAGATCAGCCGCCGAAGGAGTATGGGGCTTATTATCTCGCATGGGGAACGTGTTTTCGATCTGTGGATTTCTCTACACGATGTTCTGTGTAGTGAGCTATGTCGCGAGCGTGATCACAAACTATTTCACTCTCCGGAAAGTCGCCGAGAATCATCCACGTCGGAACCGGTACCTGTGGGCCAGCCTGTGGCAAACGCTAGCTCACAGATATATTTATCACTTACATCGGAAGCAGCAAGGACCTCCGGATGCCGACCTAGCAGATTCGCGAAAAGACTTGAACGAAGCAGAGCAAGGAGTGAGTAGTGCGGTAGTAGCGAGTGCGGGAGTGTATCCGAATCTCGTTCCATGTTACAATCCGGAGTATTCGGAAAATCACAGTGCGCCATTTCTACCGATCCCATGAACGCTGACGATAAAATAAGTTAGGTTAAGATTTGTTGTAAAGATCTAGAGTAACAATTTATTTCGGTTAGAAAAAGAAATTGTCACTTCTCTTAGGGGGGGCGATTGTGATAAAATGTGCATTGTAATAAAATGTGCATGTTGGAAATTATGAAACGAACCGATAATAGAGAATTCCAAGTACAAACACTTAAGGTTCACAGATGACATCCGCCATAAATGAATATTACATAATTATTTTCTTAGAGCACTAAAACTTGCAACCACTGTTAACAGATGTGAATTCCAGATAGTCGACCGGCTTGTTACGAGGGGTTACGAAATGATTAACTAGGAATTGACGAAATGTTGAAAATCATAACAGAAAAAACCAACTCTTTGAAATCGTTCAAAAATCAGTAATATTTACCTTGCTACTAACCGAAATAATAGTTATGAAAGATCGTGGGAACAGAAACATTTTAGTATTGTAAATTTAGGTGTTTTGGTAATGAAACCTGAGTTTTTTTAGGATGTGGTTTTCTCAGGTTAGAAACACATGAGTGGACATGGATTAACAACATCCCTCGAAATCTATCAAATTGAAAGAGATATTCAACTAGAACTTATGTCGTAAACGTTGAACAACCCCTGTAATATTGTGAAAATAATTTAGGGATAGCCTTTAGAATATCAGCCTGGTAAAGAGAACCTTTGTCGGAACAAACATATGCCATTTCTTGAAATTGCCCTATTCACAGGAATTTAGTTACTAGTCGTGGGTGGGCAGAACCTAGGTTATAAATATCAGAAGGATAGCGTCCAAGAATCAGTTTTTCGTCTTCCTTCGTTTGATTTGATATACTAGCATCGTGAGTATAGAGTCTTCAGTGTAATTAACCATCTTTTCGTTATTTGCATTATTTCTGATTCACATTCTTATTTTCATATATTGAACAATCATTTACAATTGCAAGTGTTAAAAATTCACTCAATCAGAGTACTTTCTTTTAAGTTGGACCACTCTTTGTGGCTCAATTCTTTTAGTGAATATTTAATTTTCAATTAAGTAATTTAGAGAAATTGGGTTGGGTTCATTATTCTTAGCAGTTCATCCCTTTGAACTTTGAGAGTTTCATTATAATCAGGTAATTGTTGATTATATTGTAGAGCCTAGTTAAGGGGTTTCGGGGGTCAACTTCCAAATAGTGTATTAGGTAGCATAAGGATAGGCCAGGCCCACTGAGAAACATACATCTAAAAAACAAGTTTCAACGTTTCCTTTTTGTATGTTTTCTAATATTATTCACAAACATACCATCTATATTGTAATAACTACATTTAGAAATGTTTTGTTTATGAATATCTGATATACCTACTTATAAAACTTCTGACTGATGTTTCTTTACGCATGTATAAATAATGTTAAATATAGATTGAAATGAAGTATTTGAATAATGTTGCATCTTTGTTGTTTCAATGTATTTAAAATGTATGCGTCTCGTTGATATTATATTTCGTTAAATGTTATTACTTCATATCAATATAATGTGAATACGAAATACTTTTTTTGTCGAGGTTGTACACATGTATTGTTGGTGCAATTCTGTCTCTATCTAGTGATATATGTCAAAAAAGGATACCTAATCTGAGGTTTCCCAGACAGAATATTAAATATGAATATATATGAAGTTAGACGTTTGACAGTGTTCCGTACCTTGTGTCGTTGTTTTGCGGTCTGCCTTTTTAATTTTTAATCTTGTATCATCTGTCGAGTCGAGAACACGAGAACTTTACGAGTTGGTACTGGTCAAGATATATTTTGTGATTGTAGTTTTGAGAGTTTGTCTATTAGTAACGCAATGGAAAGAAAAATTCCCGAAAAGGTAAGGAATATATTTTTATTGTGTTGGGTTTTTGTTAATATGGTACTGTGGTTGCACGAAAAACAAGGCAATGTATGTTGGCAAATTTGCTTAAAATGCAATATTATAATCGCTTGGTACAGTTATATATCCTGGTATATGTACTGGTAAATTCCCCTAACCTAACATTTCAAAAGTTTCAAATCAAGTTTTTAATCCAAAATACGAATATGTTCGGATAAATTTATTGAGGGGGGGAATGAGTCCTGATCTTTTGAAAGTACTATTTTTTCAGGTTTTCAAGAATCGAAAGACTGGGGTCTATTCCAAAAAATATCTGAAATGGCTGATAAAGAAAAGAAGAAAATATATTGATGGGCATATTCATTTGTGAAGGTGAAAATATTACGTGGCCTCACTTGCGAATCTATAATTTTCTGGAAATATTCACTAGAATGTAATGCCATAAGAAAATCATTTCCGATTTCCATAGCGAGAGAAATGTTTCAAGTTATCTATAGATTTCGAATGAGATTATCTCTTAAATTTTTCAGCATTACACATTTTCGTGAATATATCCATAAAGCTCATTTGAAACTGTCTTCTGCTATCACTACAAATAATAAAATAAAGGATGCATAACTGTGGCATGGTCGTATGGCTGAAATAATATTGTATTCACTGATTTATATTTTATTTTCATTAACAATAAATATAACTCCATTCCAGAAGCTGTGAAAATGAACTATAGAACCACAACAGATAAGGAATTTGAGCATGCTGTCATGGACTGGCTGCGTTTTGCGAAACAGCGTCTATCAAAATAAATTGTTGACCCTCTTAATAGCCTCTATAAAAAGGTTAGATATATTTTTGAAACTCCTGGAAATTGTTATTATTAATAAATACTTTACGATGATCTTGAAAATGTAATATTTTTCTGTATTACAGTTATCCTAGAGATGATGCCAAAGATATTCACAGTGTGATAACTGGTTGAGTTTTCAAACATTTCTGAATATTAATTTATGTTTCTGTTCTAAGAACTTTGTGCTGTTTTCATTTTGTGTTACATTTCTGTTGTATTATTAGTAATAAAAATATGTTTACAACTGCTTCTGATTCATCAACTAATATAAGAAAACCTAACCTATAGTGGTGACTATTAGGCATTCCAGATACTTGTCAAATGAATTGAAATGAACCAATATGGTGGCTTCCAGATACGTTATGGAGCAAATATTTGAGAAATTCTGTAACAGCGGGCCATGTAGGAATACTTGATAACTAGGCTTGAGTCCAAAATTGATAACCAGGTGTTCAACAAGCAAATCATTTCGTTTATGCAGTTGTAACTCATACTCTGAATTGGGACATGGCATAAGCTTGTTCATCGATTTGCTTGTGTTAACTCTTGGTTAATAATTTCGGGCTTAGGCCTAGTCATCAGGTATTATTACATAAACTCTCAATAAATGAATTAATTTCATTGAAAAGATATATTTTTGACATCTCTATAATATTAATTTGAGGTCATGATCACATTACACATTCATCAAAATAATGTACCGTCAAGTGCAATAGCAATGTTTCCTGACATAGTAAGTTATGTTTCTTCTATGAGTTAGACACATTGTTCAAATGTTTGTAGGAGCTCTAGAAAACATCTATTTTGTAACGTTTGCTAGATGAAAAGATGATATAACATTAACAATGAATAAACATCCTAAAATATTTCAAGACAACGTTTCCTTGGGGGTACATAAGCAGTTTCTATGACATTGATACAATATCAAAAACCCCGGTTGGACAACATTACATTGTAATGAGATGATATTTAGAAAACGTTATTGTAATGAAAAATTTCTTAGTGGGGGGACTCTTTCACTTGATGTCTACTCTCATTTTATGAATTCAGTCAATAAATTCAAGTAAGTCTCGTATTTTTGTGTTTTCTTGCTGGTAGAAACCAACAGTAGTTCTTGTCTAATTCAATTCCCATCCTTAAGAAGTGAATCGGAGGTATCAAGTAGTGATATTATATTAGACGTGAATACATCGCGAACCGCGATCAGTCCTGCAAAACCAGAGTTCCAGCGACGAGAATCAGGTGGTTGTCCATAGAAGCCTCAGATCAAATAACCCTATTGATCTGAGATAGGAGCGAGTAACCGATAAGAGACACTGCGGTAAGTGAATTTCTGTTAATTGTCGCGAAGTGTAATTTGGATGGTCATTTCTTTCTGAGTATTCAAACCATATCATACCATAGTGAATCTAGTTACCGCTCGGCTAGTTCTGACATTGACAATTCGAGATTTTCTCTGATGCATAAAAGGGGAATAAGAGTTCAGATAGGAAGTCTCGTAAATTGTTATATATATACACAATGTTTTCAGGGAACGAAGGATATCCTTAGAACCTTAGGGTATATTCTGAACCTTAATGAGCACAATTTTACTTTTAAAACCAAGTAAAGGTTGATAGAAATTTGATAATGAAAGAAGTTATACCAGAGAATGTATATTCTCAAGGAAAATAGTAATGAACCAAGAGAAACCAGTATTCTCAAGAAAAAAAATATTTTCAATACTACTGCAAATAATTGACTGATAATAAATCAATTCTCCATTGAAAATCTAGCCAATATCAATATGAAACTATTGTGAAGTTCAAGAAAAAATTAATCGATCTCTGATAAATTGTCAAAATTTCGTATAGACGCTAGAGATGCAAATTTCATCACGTAAGCTCTCAAACCTTCTGACAGAAAAGTATGTGATACTAAGATGTTAATAAGATTAAAGATATAAGAGAGGTATTAGCTATATATGCCAGATACTAATGAATTCAAATAAAGATAGGTTTAGGTGGACAACTCCTAAACAATTTAATGTCAGATACTAATGAATTCAGAGAAAGGTACTTTTACATTCAATACGAGCTGTAGTTGCAGGTACGGCAGGAAAGAGAAATTACCTGGTAGAGCCTCAGATATAAATTGCACAGGCTAGTGATTAAATATTCAATAAAAAAAAAAAAAAATAATTGTAGAGTCCACGAGGTCGAACGCTGCACAGCAGAGTGAGACAGAGAACAAATTCTCTCAGATTCGCATTTATTTCCCAAAGAGAAACTATAGATCATATGTATAGAAAATAAATGCTCACCTAAGGAATTCCTCTGATTGTTCCTTCTCCGGCTGTGGCTAGCAGTCAACTCCGATTTTCTCTACAAGTACCATTGAAGACTTCTTGGTAATGATTATTGGGATAGAATGGGCAGGATACTTTCAGTCAGTCACAGGTCACAGGAATAATATTTATTTGATTGCTGGAAAAGGTACAGAGAGTAGACACTGTTTAAACAGATGAAAAGGCAAAATTTCGTGTTCGCACGATATCGATTATCAATTTCCTGTCCCCGAAGGAAATTCAAACATGTGATGAAATAAGATGGCTTCAGGTATTAAATTAAAACAAAACAATATTTTACTTATATTACCAAAAATATGTTCCTCAATATTCGAACGGACAGATCCCGAATGTGGAATCTACACTGAAATCCAATTCTATGCGAAAATTATTTAAATAAATGGAAATATCAGGTTTTAACCTCAATCACCTGCTCACTCGAAAAAAAATTAACCATGCATTTCGGTACACTGCAAATTACAAGGTATCATTTAAATAATTAGCAAGATATTCAATCCACTTTTCCTGTTCAATTCAAATAATAATGAGAGATAAATAGGTCTTTTTACCAGATAATAACTGCCCCCAACCCAGTCTACAACCTGTCAACTCCTCGAAAGTTCGAATGCAAAATTGCCGCTAATCTTCCCGATCGCCTCGAAAATCAAAGCAAATCATTCGTATCTCATATTCGCGCAAGCGATCTACACTCGAGGTCGGAATAGGAAGTGACTATTGTTCCGGCATTGCCTCGATACAGAATTTTAAAAACTTGAAGAATGGAACGGAATTTCCGTTACAAAATCCTCCTAGTTCAGCATGACCTCACAACTGTCATATCGTTGAATGATCTTTTTGGATATATCGCCTTATTGATGATAATCGATCCACAATGGGACTCTTCCCATTGATATGTTTTCTAAGACACATTCACAACTGTGTTTGTTATAGCATTTGCGTATAACTCCCCATTGCGAAATTGTTTCAAGGAATTGTTCTCTCAGACACAAATGGTACAACCATACATAATTTCAAATGTGGCAAGAGATTATCAAAAAGTAGTAAGGGTGTCATTCGATTTTCATCAACAAAGCGATGTCTTCAAAATATACATGTTTTGAACGCTTGTGCGATATCATCGTGGTAAATACCTAATTTTCAATACGTTACTTCGACCAGTTATCCATGCAATGTAACGTGTTTGTTGGGTCACTTCATCAAGTAGAGGACACCTCTAACAGCAAGCACATCATGGGCCGGAGTCGGTGAGTCGCTTATCCAAGGCTCAGACCGATGTCGGCTCGATGAGGGAGAATCTCGGGCCGATACATCTCTTTCAAGCTGAAAAATCGATCACCGCATTTCTAGTAGTAGCACCCGTGCGCCTCATTGATAGTACCGCCCCTTCCCCCACCATAAGGATATCGGTTCTTTATAACCGACCATACCTCGAAATATTGTCTGTCATCACTCGAAGACGATTACGGATACCAGCACTTCGTGAGTACACTCAACTTGAAACTTGGTTTCAACATTCATTCATACTATTTTATTTATTTCTTCATTTAGATTGTTTTTAATAATATTTCACATTCGAATTTTCTTGTCACAATATTATTTCATTGATTTCTTTATTTGAATTTTTTTGACTAATATATTCGATATTCGATATCTCGATTTTTTTGTAACAACTTTTTTTTCTTTGATTAATCAAACCCTAATTCCATCATTGATCAAAAAATCCATTTCAACATTTTGTTTGGATTTCCATTTCCTTACTTGATTTGTATTTTTATCCTTTCGTTCTTCGCAACAGGTTCAAATAGAGTTAATAATATAGACAATGGAAGTCCGAACCATTCCCATTCAGGATAGTATATTGTTCAATGATGCTCTCTCAAACCCTTCGTAACGCATTTTATGATTGCAAAACACAAATTCAGAAAATTTTCCTCGATGAAATCGAAATCACAAGTCCAACTATCACAAAATGACGCTTTGAATGTGAACGAGTTTTCTTCATATGTGTTCGGATGTCAAAGTGCGTTTTAATTTCTATTTGAATTCATTGATTTCAACTGAGCCTAAATTCCATATTATTTGGAGAAATGAACAACATTGTTGCCTTGGAATGACTTTAGATAACACCGAATTAATAATAATAATAATAATAAATCGACTTTATTCATTCATGAAAAGGCGGAGTGTCAGCAGTTGCTGTTTTTCAACTCAACCCCACTACGATCCCATTACTGGGACCAATTACACATGATTTTACTCTACTTAAATTGTAAATATCATAATAAGTAGGTACATTTTTGCCAAAGGAAAAATGAAGAACACCAGTACAAAATATCAATGAAAAAACTCTATCACCTCTCACCAATAGAGAATCAGGAACATTTCATATACCTTCAGCAAGAGACAATCAGCTATTGAGAAGAAGTTTCACTTTTCTTTTGAAATTGTAAATTGACTAATTTCGAAACTCACTGGGTAGATCATTATAGAACTTTGCTGCGTTATATGAGAAGCCACGTGTGAAAATGGCAGTTGAATGTTTAGGAATCACAAGTAGGTGCTTGTTTCGGGTATTGGCGGTGTTGAAGGTTCGAAATGTGCGGAGCTTTTCAGCTAAATATTCAGGTTTATTGTATTTCAGTATTTTGTGTGTTATAGTTAGCAAATGCATCTTTCGTTGTTGTTCTAATCTCAGCCACCCGGATTCCTTCATTTTTGAACTGATGTGATCATATTTTCTAATGCCAAACGAAAAGCGAAGACATGAGTTCTGAATCCTCTGGATACGGTTCGAATCAGTATTCAAAAGGGCTGGCCCGTAAATACAATCACCGTATGACAGTTCAGAGAAAACAAGGGACTCACACAGTTTTATTTTTAATCGAGTAGATAGGATATCTCTGTTTGGAAATATTTTGTTTCTATTTAAATGCTCATGTTATAACATATAACCACCTACATTTTCGGTTCGATTATAAGTTTATTATTAAATTTTTTTGGTCACAAACATTTCGGGTGTATTCTTGAATGAATAATTGAATAATCATGTAAGGGCCATAAGTGAGTGTATATTGCAATGCAAGAGTTGTTCGTGACATTTTTATTACGTTTATTCGAAGAATCAAACCTCACTGTACTCGTTATAGATGAGAACAATGAAAGAATCTATTGCATATTCATCAATGAACTAGAGTTTTTTTCATGAATGTTGGAAAACAAAATGAGACAGTGATATTGGGGTTCGATTTTTCAATTTGTTCCCTATTATACGTATATTCTGTACCTCCCCATGTTCACAGTTGCAACGTTTAACACAATATTGACTATGAAAGGTAGAAAATTCAACTTCCACGTTCAGGAATATAATAAAAACATAATAAATTCAACTCTCATAAAATCCATCGGGTTCTGCATCAAACTAACAGAAGAAAATAATACCACATCCTTTCATTTATCATTCGATGTAGTGCACCCTATGGATTTATTCAAGTAACGAATGGAGCTCGTAATAAAATTTAGTGTAGCGCAAGTAATGTTGCAAGCTGAAGAAGGATAGAAAGAATGAAATGTTAACATGTTCCAGACAAACCGTTAAATACATCACGTTCCTCTATCTCGAGTTTACGCTGAAACAGTTCATAAAACTTTAGTCGGAAGAAAAGTGTCGATACACATTCTCCGTTTCATCACTTAATAAACAGCGTTCCGGATCACATTTCAACTCGATTTGTGGGGAAAATTGAGGTTATGCGATGGTTGATATAAAATATGAACAGCATTTTAGACCGTATAGCAATGGAGGGAAATAATGTAGAAAGGAAGTTGATATATTATACAGACTATAAGTCGAAGTATCTCTGAAACTGAATCATATTGAAATTGAAACATAGGATGATAATTGCGTTTCCTATTATAGCGTGCTAACTTCCTCATTTGGAATATGGACAACTCATTTGCTTTTCGAGATAGCATTGTTCAACCCCAAAAAATATATGTCAATTTCAAACAAGACAGCAGTGCAATGGTCATTCTGATGGGGGCATTCCGGTGAAAAGATCTCCGCTGGTACTTGATAATATATTTGTTTTTGTTCCAACTAGAGAGATATAGGCGATCCCTCTACCAATACACAACTGTGCAACTATTCTGAACTAGTTCGCGCAATCAGTAGTGATGGAAGCACTGTCGTATAATTTTTTTATTTTTTCCACATTTGAAATAGTTGATGCACTACCGTATAATCAGTAAGTTGCCCCAGAGCGCTTCGGTACCCAGAGTAATTAACCGAACCTAATCGGCATTAGGCTCTGCCTTTTGAAAGCACTAGTGAGAGTGTTTGATATGCGGCAATATGAAAATGTAACGGAAATAATTTCATGAATTCAAACGATACTCACCGTACAGTGTCCTTGGATCAGTTTCACAGTCAGAGTCTTCAGAAGCATTCCATCAAACAATTCGGAGAAGTTAGCTGATGCACTCGACATCTCAATAGCATTTGATCGAGTTTGACATCGTGGTGTCTTTTCTAAACCGCTATCTTATGGTTTGCCTTCTCAGCTGTGTGATTTGTTGAATACCTCCATGTCTGATATCTCTCTGTATGTTGTTGTTGGTAAGGTATCGTCTGATATTCTCCCAATAAAAACAAGTGTTCCCCAAGGTTCAGTTCCGGCACTTTGAGAATGCTCCATATCAATGATTTGCTAGAAAGAATATCTTGTTCAGGGCATATAGTATTGTAGACGAAACTTTTCTTCATGCTAGTTTCTCTACCATGGTCCCTAGACCAGCACGGGAAACAAAAATTCAAAGAAGTATGGGCGTCAATAGAATCAACGATGGCTTGGCGAAAATAGTACAATGTGGTAACATGAACTTGTCAGTGTTAATAGTGAAGTTTATATCTCCTCAAGTACCTACTTGGACTTTGCAGGAGAAAATTAAAATAGTAAGACTTCGTGGAAACAACGACAGATCCGAAAGGGAAGTATGTAGAATTATTAGCAGACCTATAGTTGGCCGAATAAACCGAATTTTCAATCAGTATGGAGCTGTTTATAAACATTCTGAAGAATAGTAATATTATTTTAATATTCCGAAAACAAGGTTGCAGGTTTGGACATTTATTTCCCGCGTGAAACAATAAGCAGAAATCTTAGGAAATAGAAAATGCAGGGATCTCTTCTTTGGCAGTGAAGGCAACTAGATTGAACTTCACTATAGGAATGCAGTTACTCATTGTATTGCTTGTTTTTTCACAGGGGAAGTTGAACCAGGTTTGAGTTCATAATTCATGGGCAATATCCAATAAAAAAAATCATGGTCAAGGCATTTAATGAAATCAATTTGGTCTTTACTAATCCCATGTCTTGTTAGGATCACTAGGTTGTTCATGTAATTAATCACCGTTCACTGTCGGCAAAAAATTACATCTCCGAATAAATTATAAAAACCACTCGCTTTAGTCGGACAATGATCCATTGCCGAATTGCTGCCATAATCTATAATAATAATCTTTGTCATTGGAATACGATGAGTGTTTTTTATCAGTAAGCCAGTGAGTGGTGTGCATAGAGTTAACTTCCATAATAACTAAGATAGAAATACAAAAGTTGCACCGGTTAATGACTGAGAGTGACATAAATAAAGTGACTGAAATCTTTCCCTCTCCTCAGTGACACATGCGCAGTCTATATGCTTGGTCAGGCAGTTACCTCGTTTATATAAAATGACCCTGGGTAATTATATCATTTGATCTGAAGATGTGCATTTCTATTCTTTTACAACAAACTGCAGTGTTCTAATAAACATAACCATATCCTTTATAGAGGTCATATGTTTTGAAGGACTATTTCAAATCACATTATTTACAAAATTATGATTTATATGATATATGATATTATGGTAGGTATATAGTTTTATCGTGAAATTCTGGTCACACCCGTTTGAAACCATCACAAGTCCAGTGGCATCCTCAAATTTTATTTAAAAAAATCGCTAGTGAAATTCGAAGTAGGCAGTGAATATTTTATTCTTATTTGATATTCTATCTATGGAAAATAAACTTCTGAATTGGCTGATTGATAACAGTTTTAAACAGGTGGCCGCTTCCAAATGGGTTCACACACACACACACACATATATATATATATATATATATATATATGTATATATATATATATATATATATATATATATATATATATATATATATATATATATATATATATATATATATATATATATATATATATATATATATATATATATTATCGGCTAGGCTTCCGCGGTTAGAAATGTGCTGGCTGGAACTTCCGGTTGATCCGCGTCTGGAATGATTTACTTGTCTACGTTTCGACTCCCATTTCGGAGCCATTTTCTAGACTGAGTAAACTTGCGTCTAGGTCTGAGTTGTCTTACTAGCTGGCTATCATCACTGGAGATCGAGGATTGAAGGTTGGTGGGATTTAAGGGTTCATTAGTAATTATGGCAGGATCAGGGATCGGACGGTCGATGGAAGGTTCGAACGGATTAGTTCCCAAGTCGGAGTAAATAGAAGTATGTCGGACCAATGGCTTCACTGGTAATTCTGGTTTGGAGGGTTTTGGCTGTGGCAACGGTTTTGGTGTTTTTGAAATCTATTTTGTGGCTTGTTTCAAAATAATGTTGAAATTATGCTGAGTTTGTGTCAGAATTACGGACTGCTAGTTCGTGTTCATATGCTCTACAGGACACTCGTCGGTTGGTCTGGCCGATGTATGTTCTGGGACAGTTAGAGCATGGTATTCCATATATTCCGACTTGGGAACTAATCCGTTCGAACCTCCCATCGACCGTCCGATCCCTGATCCTGCCATAATTACTAATGAACCCTTAAATCCCACCAACCTTCAATCCTCGATCTCCAGTGATGATAGCCAGCTAGTAAGACAACTCAGACCTAGACGCAAGGTCACTTAGTCTCGAAAATGGCTCCGAAATGGGAGCCGAAACGTAGACAAGTAAATCATTCCAGACGCGGATCAACCGGAAGTTCCAGCCAGCATATATATATATATATATATATATATATATATATATATATATATATATATATATATATATATATAGATCCTTGTGTATTTAGCAATAACATGTTTCAATAGAGTTATCAATATAGACAATGTAAGTCCGAACCATTCCCATTCAAAAAAGAGGATATTATCAGGAACGGTGGAAATTAGTGAACATGACCTAAAAAAGGAACAAAGGAACTGACGTCGAAGGTTCCAGCAAGTTATACATGCCTCTTGTAAATAGAAAATTCACAATCTCATAACTGAAATTATCGTTTGTAAACTTATTTCATGTATTTTATAAAACCCTATAGATACATTTTTGTATTTCTTCATTTAACGCCGGCCTATCTCCACTACCAAGGCCAATAGGATATTTACAGGAACGGTGGAAATTAGTGAACATGACCTAAAAATTATCAAAGGAATTGACGTCGAAGGTTCCAGCAAGTTATACATGCCTCTAGTAAATAGAAAACTCACAATCTCATAACTGAAATTATCGTTTGTGAACTTATTTCCTGTATTTTATAAAACCCTATAGATACATTTTTTTATTTCTTCATTTAACGCCGGCCTATCTCCACTACCAAGGCCAATAGGATATTTACAGGAACGGTGGAAATTAGTAAACATGACCTAACAATGAACAAAGGAACTGACGTCGAAGGTTCCAGCAAGTTATACATGCCTCTTGTAAATAGAAAATTCACAATCTCATAACTGAAATAATCGTTTGTAAACTTATTTCCTGTATTTTATAAAACCCTATAGATAAATTTTTTTATTCCTTCATTTAACGCCGGCCTATCTCCACTACCAAGGCCAATCACCGACGCCGGTGAGCACACTTCCCCCAACCGGAAATTTTGCCGAACCCTTTGGCATTCCAACCAGAGGTAGGAATCTTTAACGAGCCCAACATTCATGGACTCGGGACCGCCGGATTTACGTCCCCTCCGATGGACGGCATATCCTCAATATATCTTGTGCTCATTGATATATTGCCTGCGAGCTATGATATGTTATTCTGCTGCAGCTGTATGGGCTTTCGACACGGTATTTCCCTGCATGGTCACCCATCCAAGTACTAACCGCGCTTGGCGTTGCTTAACTTCAGATATCGAGTGACTGTTAGTCAACCTGAAGAGCTGGGCCATGCCCCCCTATAGATACGTATTTAAAAAGTAATCGCCTGCTAATAACAACGAGACAAAAACAACAACACACGTGATTAATGGCAGAAAACTTCGGTTATCAAACCTGACTATTTGATGTCAAAATGATAATTTGCTGTCAATTCTCCTTTTTTTAAATTTTTCATTCATCTGGATATCCCATTTTTTGATGCAATATTTCGGTTATCAACTCACGATGTGACTGAAATATAGAAAATTTTTAATTATTTGAAAAATCGAATTGAGAATCATGAAGAGAATTAATTTATTTGTGTCATGCCTCCGCATTAAAGGGTCCCTCGAATCGAAGCGAAAATAGTCGCGAAGCGAATTTCGCGGCGGAAGAAATCGCTCCCCTCTATTTCCACACCAACGCGAAACAATCGTGCGGATTTTCACAGTTCTTCAACACCCTAGTTATGAACTGCTATTTGCTTTATTAGAAGAACAAGATGAATGCGATATATTTCTATACCAAACCTCTCAATACTTAATTATTGTTGAAATTGCCGGTAGAAAATATTTCACGATATTTCCATACCTTCAGAAGAATAAAATGGGTGAATGAAATCAATTTGGAAAAACGACAATATGGAGAACGTCATACCTTGATGCCACAGGGTTGTCAAGATGAAAAACTATTCTATCCTCGAATGACTAGCGGAATTTTCAACGAACTCTCAAACTTCATTGAAGACGTAATGAAAGAACAGTATACGAATTATGGTGAAATTTATTGGAATGAACTCTCTTTAGCTTTCAGTGGAATCAACAGAATAAATCAATCGTTACTATCCACAAGTCGAGATCTAATTGTTACCAATAAAAATTGAATAGTTGATAGTTTGTGAAGAAGAGGCACTTCTGCTGTCAGCTTTATGAGAAGAACAAGAAGAACAGGTAAATATTTTATTTTACTACTTTCTACTATTTTAGGATAAATACAATCTCTTCCGGGGTTCGAGTCCCCACCGGGCCAACGTGCTGGGATTCGCACCTTCAAAGGTAAGCCCTCATTAATCCATTGCTCTCATAAGTTTCGACCTCTGTGGGTTGACGTTTGTGGTTAACGGAACGAACAATTTAAGAACAAGTTTGATGACATGACAATATGGAGAATATCATACCTTGATGCCACAGCCGAGATGAAAAACTTTCCGAACTCGACTTCGGAGGTCGAAAGTCAATCATCACCTAGAAGATGGCAAATGAGACTTTGCCGAAACGTTGTGACAATCATCCTTCAGAGGATCGAAACCACAGCACACGGAATGAAGCCCGAAAAAACAATTCATCATACATCGTCCGTGAGAATCTTCATGCTAACATATATATATATATATATATATATATATATATATATATATATATATATATATATATATCCTCTGGTAATGCGGAGCTCTGCCAGAGGTGACCAACCCTTTCCCCTGCTGCTCGTGGAAACACACATGGATCGGAAAAAGGAAAAGAAAAATAATCTCGAGGATGGACAGAAATGCTCACCTCAATCTAAGGCGGTGACTGGGGATTGACAGAAGTGCCCACCCCAACACACTGCTCGGAACGAGGCTGGACATGGAAGATCACCTCAGGGCGAAATACAAAGGCCAAGGCGAAAACGCATCTGCGGCGCCGAGGCCAAAAGGAGGAAAAGGGTAAAGGAGGCAGGGAAGGCTGCAACTATAAATGCACCTTCCCCCACCTCCACCCCACCTCCAAAGGCAAGGGCACCTCCTGCGGAGGGAGCCAAAGGTTCCGCCTTGAATAAAGGAAAATAAACCGGCGGCTACCCCTGCAGGAAAGCGCCTCCCTCTGAGTACCTCCACGGAGGGGACACCAAGAAGGTCGAAGAAGCTGCGCAGCGACGGAAATGTCACTGCACCTTCCAAAACCTTTGCGGAAGCCGCCTTGAGACACCTCAAGGTGGCCATTATAGACGAGACAAACCCGTACGGTAAAATTACCGCAGAACGGGAGAGCCTCGTCAAAATTCAGCTGCTGGAGGAGCTGGACAAGTTTATCTTCTCCGCCTCCAGCAGCAACACCAAAGCGCCCACGTTTTAATCGTGGACATACTCAGGTGAAATCATCAGAGTGGTCTGCGATGACGACGCGACGCTACAGTGGCTGAAAAAAGCCACAAAGGACCTCAAGCCGTGGGAGGAAGCATCGCTGGCGGTCGTCGGTGTGGATGAGCTCCTGAAGCTTACCAAAGCCTCGTTCCGTATCACGGAGGACGTCCACAAGACGACATCCGATGAGAAGGAGAGGGTGCTGGGTAGGCTGTAGGCGCAGAATCCGGACCTGAGGACAGCGAGGTGGTGCACTTTCCACCATGAGGTGAAAGTGAACCCTCAAGGACACCTCTTCGTCTTCGGAATCGGAGACGAGGATATGGCTGTCCTCAAAAAAAAGTCAATGAGGATAAGCTACGCGTTCACCTCATTGGCCATAAGGGTTAGTAAAACGGAAGGTACCTCTGAAGACCCGAGGTCCTTGGACGGTGAGTCACCTAAAGTGGATATTGGCACCGAGGCCACTAAGGGTCCCGAAAAGGACGGCGAAACATCTGCAAAGATGACAGACAACGACCTGACGGAAGAGGCACCTGACAACAAAAAGGTCGTCGCTCCCCTACCGGAGGAGCAGATGGACCTCGAATAGAGTCTCAACCCGAACGACCTCGCAATGGGCAAGGACGTCGGAAAGAAGACAAAAATAATACAACGCAACCTCAAACACTGCAGGACGGCTACGGCAATACTATGTCGCCGCCTCGATGTGTTGGAAGTTGCAATAGCTTTGATCCAGGGACCCTGGATAATTAGGACCAGAATTACTGGTTTCGGTAACTTGACTGGTCAAATTTTTAGCTTACCAAGCAATCAGCAACCCAGGACAGCCGTTTACGCTCGCAGGAAATACAGAGCCTTTCTGATGGCACAATTCTGCACCTCAGATCTTACTGCGGTTGAAGCGGAATGCCCAGACGGAAAGGCAAATATACGGCGTTGATACTCGCATCGGTGTACCTCCCCTCAGATGCAGCCACTCTACCACCCACAAGAGAGATGGAAGTGCTAGTGGACCACTGCCTGAACCAGAGAATGAAGCTGATTTTGGGCTGCGACTCAAACTCTCACCACCTGGGCTGGGGCAGCAAGGATATCAACGCCCGGGGTAAGTCTCTTCACGAATACATAATTAAGAAAGACCTAGCAATCTTGAACAGAGGCACGGAGCCGACATTCGTTAACGCCCGTAGCCAAACATTAATAGATATTACGCTGGCGACAGCCAAAACATCAAATAAAATTCAAGAATTGCAAGGGTCTGATCATATTTCTATGTTAAACCATCGCTGGTTGACCTATACGGTAAACCAGGATCTCAGGACCACTGTGAAATCCCGCGATCCGAAGAGGACGGATGCAGCTCTATACAATCGACTCTTAAAAGGAGCTCTGCAGGAGACAGAGGCCCTGACTCCTGGCAATAGTGAAGAATTGGAAAGGTACACGCTATCTATCCAAAACAAAATAGACATTGCCTATAAGGAATCTTGTACGATAAGGATGGTACAGACAGAAGGCACAACCAATAAATGGTGGTGCCCTGAACTGGAACACCTCAGAAAGACAGCGAGAACGACCTTTAACAAAGCAAAACGAACAAAACTCGGAGAAGACTGGGAAATATATAAAGCCAACCTCAGAGAGTTCAAAAAAGTCTGCAGACAAAAGCAAAGAGGCGCCTGGAGAGCCTATTGTGAGGCAATCGAAGATTTCCCGCAAGTCTCAAGGCTACAGAAGGCACTCTCAAGCGACCACCATAAGAGTATCGGCATCCTGACGAGAGAAAATGGCGACAAAGCTGCCAACCTCCAAGAGAGCGCCGAGATTCTTATGGAAACTCACTTCCCAGGTTGTGTCTTCCCAGGAACGACGAACCGGACGGAAGTACCAATAACACCCTCACAATACGACTGACAATTTGCAAGCACTATAATTGATGAGGACAAGATAAGGTGGGCCATGTCGGACTTTTTCCCCTTCAAAGCACCAGGACCTGACGGTATAAGACCAGCCCTACTACAATGGGGATTGGATATTCTTATGCCGCACCTGGTCGGAATATTCAGAGCCTCATTAGCTCTGAGGTATGTTCCCAGTAAGTGGAGAGAAGTACGAGTGGTGTTTATACCTAAACCAGGAAGGTAGGACTACACCTTACCAAAAGCATTCCTACCAATTAGTCTCATATCGTTCTTTTTGAAAACAATGGAGAGGCTCTGCGAGCGGTATATAAGAGATGAAGTCTTAGTTCACAATCCACTTCATCCAAATCAGCATGCAAATACTCCGGGAAGGTCCACTGATTCGGCCCTTCACCAAGTGGTTTGGCAGAATCGAGATATCATTGGATAATAAAGAATTTGCCCTGGGTATATTCATAGATATCGAAGGAGCGTTCGATAAAACGACCTTCCCAACAATCACCCAGCAACTTAACTCCAGGAACATACCTCTGGTGGTAGGAGAATGGATACTCAAGATGCTCTCTTGTAGAGCAATAAGTATAAATGTAGAAGACATTACGGTGAGGGGATGTCCGTAGGGAGGGGTCTTATCACGCCTTCTTTGGAACATAGTCCTGGATACCCTGATTAATCACCTCATTAGTAATGGTTCCTACACAATTGCATATGAAGATGACATAGTTATCTTGCAGACCGGCAAATTTGTGTACACACTGTGTGATAGAGCGCAGGATGGTTTCAAATCAACAGAAACACAGTGTAAAGAACACTCACTGTCGATATAATGAGGAAATCATCATTCTACCAGCGGATAAAGGCAATGCAACAGTAGTGTTGAACACCATAGACTACGAAACCAAAATGATGAAACTACTAGAGGACCCAGCCTTCAAGAAAATAACTAGAGACCCAAAGACCTATCTAGAAAAAGCCACCAAAACGATCATCAATAAATCTCCCATTAACGAGTGTTATAAATTCGTAAAACAACACCTAACCGGTGAATGCTACGTATCGCCAAATATTCGTATGGAAAGTATCGATTAAATAGCTTTTCTTATTGTGAAAATACAGACGATGAATCTTTTATTGTGTCAAAAATTACAATACTCAAAATTGACAAGTCAGAAAAAACATAAAAAACAATTTCGATATAAATACAGAGTCTTCAAACTGAAACTTCCGTCGATGTAGTATTTTCAACACACTCCCACCTTTTGAGTCTGAATATGACTCAAAATCCCAGTTTGAAAATGGTTAATAGGTCAGTTTCTTAGGTGGATGAACTGTTCTACCACATCTTGTTTTAGTTGATGATTCATTTGACATTTCAGGCAAAATATTTTTCTGAACATCTTTCTTGCTATCTCTCTTCTCCATCTTTTTGCTCTCTGATTTTCTTATTCAAACTCTCATCTTCTTGAATATCCATCTCCAATGGATACAGTCTCTGAATCGGTCTCATCAGACATCCAGTTGAAGTACGGAGTCTAACCAATCGAATCCTACCATCCTTTCCTTCGAATACCTCTTCAACAATACCCAAAGGCCATTCAAGTCTCTTTAAACCTTCGTTTTCGATGAGTACTAGATCTCCTACTTTTATTTGTCTCGTGACTTTTTTATTCTTGAATGATGTCAGCTGACTCAAATATTCATTTCTGAATCTATTTCTCAAGATAGCTCTCAGAGTCTGTAAACGTTTCAAATGTCTCCTTGTAGAATGTGCATCGATGTTATCCAGGTCAGGTGTTCCTGCTTCCTTCATTTCTCTCATAAATATTGATGGTGTTAAGGGAAACAAATCATCTTGATTTTCTGACAAATATGTCAAGGGTCGCGAATTAATAGTTGTTTTCTGATAGGTGTGTCCGTCAACCTACAGTGTACAGGAGTTCAGGCTGGCCTGAACAAATTGTTCATTTAGAATATTTGAGTTCAGAAAGTGTATATTTGCACCAACCTTTCCACATAGCCCCCAGCGACTTCTGCGTGTACCACATAAATGTTCCAACAGTCTCTGGTATATTCATCACATTGAAGGCAGCATGACCACGTTGGTTGTTTCTCAACTATCGAACACTTCACAAAAAAGTTCCGAAATATGCCCATATTACTATATTGGATTCTCACAAGGCGGCACTTGAAACACAGACGAAGGCCATCACCTGACGTTTACCCTAAATCTGGCTGCTTTAGAGGCGAAACAAAATTTTGTAATATACAATTACTACGTGCCTAGTAGTCTGACAGTTGAAACACATAATGTCCCCACGGATCTGCATTGGGTTCAGGCTTTAACATCCCATTCTTTTGGAAAAGTCATTTTTAATAGTTCAAGTTCAGAGTAGATTCAAGCTGTAGCTATGGAAACTGAATAATAATATATATTCTCATGGAAACCTCTCACTGACAATGAGTGTCATGTGGGTAGACAAGGTCACATTGAGGTCGATCGTATTTCAGAGTCGACTTTAGGTAGGGGTGCTACCACCATTATATAATTGATCAATTCGTGAATTCAGAAGTTAGTATTCAGCACTTTTATCGAAGAATACAACTCATAAAAGTGTTCAATAGCAATATGGCTGCAAGAAATAAAAACTCTGATATGCTAGTTGCTGGTGATATCAACAATCATCAGTGGGAGCAGTTAAAAAGTGGTGAGGTAGCCGCCAATGGAGTAATACTCGATCCTTTCGAAGTAGAAGACTCCGATGAAGGTATTAATTGCGACTGGGGGTATCAATTGCGACGCCTATACCGATCACCCTGGAGATGAGTCTGGCGATATGGTGAATTCCAGACAAGCTATCCTCATTATTAGAAACACTTTCTGTAATACGGAATTGTTCTGTGTAGGGAGGTCTATGTGGAGATCGAGAAAACCGATGGTGAAATCGAGAAAATATGTTTAATATGTTTCCGATTATACTGGGGCCATAATGATAACGGTGGTTGGTAAGATCATGTATCGAACCATTTCACCTTATCATTCATTCAAGTGACGCAATTATGTTGTAGAACGTGTAATGATCCACTGCGTCAATTTCGATTGTTACAGGCGTGTCATACATGTTACTCTGTTCCACCGGTTAGACTGTGTAGTCTTGGCGTGCACGTAATTTGGTTGATCCATACAGAATGCTGCGTGATTGGAGCAGTATTCAGCCTAATCTCACACATTAATCTCAACTCGAAAATGAAAACATATCTGAAGATTAAAGCAATATAACATTTTCAATGAAGCAAAATTACATAAGAAAACCAATGTATCAGAGAATCTACATTATATTGTGTACACATATATTTCAAATCGGATATGTTTAAGACAATGTGAGGACGTTGGTCGATATTTTTCCACCATTTCCTGCACTGAACCATCAAATCGGGATATATCCTGGACCTCTAAAAGGTCAAAAAAGGTCAATCCTATATCTGACTACCCCCATATTTCTCACCGATCACTACTCCTTTGCTCTCGAAATATATCTGCTTGAAATAGCACAAAAAGGTCAACAAAATCAAATATGGATGTTATCTGAATCTTGGAAATGACAGCTGTAACCAGGAAACTGATTAAACCCATGAAGGAACGGAATGGACTCTATAAAATAACGCAAAATAATCCTGATCTATCTAATCATGATCTGCTGATAATGCAACAAAATCAAATAAATATCGAAATAAATTGACTGGGCTGATCAAACGGATATTGCTGAATCAAAAAACTCTAGAAGGTAACAATGGTCGTGCATCAACCTGATTTGTAATTCGAAGCCATAAAAGACAGAAATGAGATATCCGAGGAGGTTGTAAACCAGTACTTTGTGAGTTATTCAACATTTCATATAACCTGTGTTTTTTCATGAGTCCCAGAGAAGGGCGAGAGTTCAGCCAGCTCATAAAAAAGAAAAGAAAACAATACCTTGTAATTTTAGACCAATTGCATTGCTTTTCATCATGAACATGGAAATCAGGAGATAAAAAAGTTGGCGAAATTTAAAGATTGTCAAATAATTTCTTTTGGTAATAGTTATTCAGAAAAGCAATCGAGAATTATGGTGAAATCGCCATGTTTTCCGAATGATGGTCTGCACATTGCAGTAGTAGCGGAATAAGAAGACATCCATTGATCAGGCGTCAATACTTGGGTCCCCGAAGAGGACCAACTTTTTCCGAACTGCATGAAAGACTAATTGCTAATTTATTACATTCGCGATTTCTAACATGAACTCTTTTTGACGGCTGATGTTTCAAATGATGTATATTCAATAAATCTCTGTTACTCAACCCATAAGTTATTCATTAAGAAATAAGAGTTTTCCAGAGTTTGGCATCGGGGTCTCCTTTCCAAACTGCCGTCTTATGGTTTGCCTACTCAGTTGTGTGCTTTGTTGAAGAGTTTCCTGTCTGATAAATCTCTGTATGTGGTTGTTGATGGAGTATAATCTTATTTTCCCAATAAATGCAGGTGTTCCACAGGGTTCAGTTCTGGCAACTACTTTGTTTCTGCTTCATATCAATGATTTGCTCGAGAAATTATTTCGATCTCTTCATATTTTTGCGGAAGACAGGACTCTTCCAGTTCCTCTTCCAGGAACCCATACCAGTTCGAGAAACAAGAATTCAAGTCGAATAAATTAACGAAGACTTGGTAAAAATAATAGAATGGTGTAACATTAACCTGGTGGAAATTGATGCTGGAAAAACCCAGTCGAAGTCAAGTATCTCGATTCTAGGAAAAACGACCAGTAAAAATCTCTCATGAGAAAACCATGAAGAGATCGCTAAAGGTACTTAATATATTAATAATAATAATAATAATAATAATAATAATAATAATAATAATAATAATAATAATAAAAAGCCTTTATTCCATACAGGTACAAAAACCAACTTACTGGATAATAAAAACTATGCTAGCACTATAATTAGATTTTGAATACCTACAAAAAAAATCTTACAACTAATTAAACTGAATGACAAGAGTATGAAAACGACCAAGACATACCATCCCAAGTGAGTTAAACTCCTCAGGGAAATGATTCTTCGATAGTCCTGCGTAGTTCATTCAGGGAACAATAATTCAGATCTCAAAGATCACAGTTCCTATTGGAAATATTACACATATTGAAAATTGGATTTTGGAACAAAATATTGTTTCTTGCCATATTATTGTGAAAAGTTACATTTCTACGCGACCCATATCAGGTAACAGTGTCAAAAACCCCACTTGTAGAAATATTATTTTTCACCAAAATGTACAATCAATAGGGAATTGCATAAACATGGTACAGCAATCAGCCAACAATCTGAAATGTTTGGTTGTATGCCTGACGGAGCATTGGCAATCGGAACAACATATCAGATACTTCAATATCCCAAATTACGTTTTAGCTTCCAGCTACTGCAGAGGGGAAGGAAAACATGGGGGCTCAGCCATATATGTCTCGAAAGAGCTAGCTACTCTTTCTTTTCAAGCTATCAATGCTCTATCAGAGGAAAAAGTTTTTGAATGTTGTTATTTTTAAATAAAATGCACTGTCTTCTTGAAATTTTAAATGATGAAAATCAAATATATCTTATAGCTGGAGATTTTAACATCGACACATTGAGGAAGGAAAGCAGAGACTGCACGGACCTTTCACAACTCCTCGAGTAGTTTCGGTGCAGATTTAGCGATCTTCCTAGCAACTAGAGTAACACCTACGACAAGCAAGTGTCTGGATGATATGATTACGAATTTCAAAGGGTAAAATTTCCAGATGCCCAGTCCCCACCAAGACATCCGACGGTCCTTTAGTAGCACCCGCTGCTATAAATACTACCCAACATCCCTCGATACCTCAGTTCGATCTAAGGAGTAGGCAGATTGAGACCTTAGAAAGAACTCGTGACGAGACCTGGGGAGTAGGCAGATTGAGGCCCCGGCGTCAAGTCACAAACCCTTGCCCCCTGTGACAACACCTGAGGAGTAGGCAGATTGAGACCTCAGCGTGAAGTCACATTTACCTCTTGAAAATGGCTCCAAAATAGGAGCCGAAACGTCGAGAACAAAACTCCAGACGCGGTTCAACCCGAACTCAACAACAACATATATATATATATATATATATATATATATATATATATATATATATATATATATATATATATATATATATATATTGTTCAGATGAACAAACCCAGAGAAAACATAACAATATCAACAACTTCACAATATGAAAATATCAGGATCAAAATATCGGGAGTAACAATCAGATGTCATTTATCTCGGTGATTCAAGTTACGATCACCAATACTATTTTATAGAATCAACAGCATCGTGCTTTCTGAAAATAGACTCTTTATTTCGTGCCAAGTAGTACTAATATTTCATATCTTCAGTTTGATTGACTTTCATGAATTCACTCTTTTCCTATTTCCAGTAACAACGGAAGAGGCAATAGCCGTTATTAAGAAAATGAAAAACAAAAGAAGTACAGGTATTGATGAGGTACCCATTCATGTCCTGGAGGCCTGTGCATTAGAAATAGCTGAAGTTTTAACCTTTCTGGCAAACAAAACCTTCGATCAAGGAGTTTTTCCAGAAATCCTGAAATTGGCTATAGTGAAACCACCTTATGAAAAGGGAAGGTCTGATATTCTATCCAACTATAGACCTATCAGTTTGCTAACTTGTTTTGCAAAAATTCTTGAAATCCTAATGGCACGAAGGCTAATATCATTTTTTGAAAACCTCAAGTTATTCTCAGACAGTCAACACGGATACCGGAAAAAACAAATCAACAGAAACTGCATTATTTCATTTTAGTACCGAGGTTTTGGAGCCATTGGATGATGGCGATCTGTCCTGTGGAATCTTTGTGGATCTCTCAAAGGCATTTGACACCATTGACCATAACCTTTCACTTGATAAACTATTCAAGTATGGGATCAGAGGAAATTCACACAGCTGGCCAAAATCCTACTTGAGACAAAGAAAGCAGGTAGTAGAAATAACGACTGAACAAGGTTCAGTTAGGCCCAGTGCCTTGGAGATATCCATGAGGGTTCCGCAGGGCAGTATCTTGAGCCCAATACTCTTCCTAATTTTCATAAACGATATAAGAAATGTAGCAAATAACAACATAAAAATCATTAATTATGCTGATGACACCAATCTCATTCTGAGGGGTCCAGATCTAATGAGTGTCATTGATGTGGGTACATCACTTATGAGCAAAACTGAACAATACTTTCGCGAAAATAAATTGACAATTGAACAATGAGAAAACTGACTGTATGTTACTGATGATCAATAAAATTCAAAAGCCAGACACAATATCGATCAATAGACAAAATATAAAATGTAGTTCTTCGGTTCGATTCTTGGGAGTCCACATCGATGACACCATGACATGGACAACAACTCAAGTGGAGAGGCTATGCAACAAACTGTCATCAACAACTTGTGCAATTCGAATACTGAAGCCAAATTTGAATATAAACAGTGCTACTCTCGGTCTATTTTGCAAACTTTTACTCTAGAATGAAATTTGGCATTTCAACATGGGGAAGTTGCTCAGGATTAATTAAAGTTTTCAAGTGTCAGAAAAAAGTGATAAGAATAATATTTGGCATAGCCTATGATGGGTCCTGTAGGGGAATCTTCAAAGCAAACAACATACTGACAGTTCCTGCAGTTTATATCATGGAGTCAATTACATTTTTAATCAAACATAAAGAGTATTTCCACAACTATACAACTACCCACGATCACAGCAAAAAACGACTATAACTATCCTCTACATTCAGAGGCTGCTTTCGAGAAAGGTCCACTATATAAAGCAATTGCATTTTTAAATAGTATCCCTAAGGAAATTGAAAGTCTTGAAGACTCTGGTAGCTTATTGAGATCGCTGCGAAAGTATCTATGCAATATGGAGCCTTATTGTGTCGATGATTTCTTCTCCACCTATATTTGAGAATCCTTTTAAACTATGATATTTTAACTGTATGATATTTTGAGAATATTTTTTACCTGTACTGTATCCATATCTCATTTTATTGTGTTTTGTAACTCTTGTGTTTTATAACTTTTGTAACTCTGTGATGTGTTTCACAGACTGTAACTCTGCTGGAATGAATAAATTATCTACCTAGTTTCTGGTGATCTGAATAGCACAGATTCAGTAGTGGTAGTAGAGTAGTATCTCCATGTGAGAGATATTGAAATATACATTGAAATTACTGAATTCCATTCGGAAGAAAGGAATAGCAATTATATTTACTGTTTGATTAACATATCACTAAATATACTAGGTGCAATATTTCTCTATTCACTATTTCTAGATATCCATTTTCCTTCAATATTGATCTAATGAAATTTACCAATTCGTCGATTTCTGTTCTATCAAAAAGACATTTCACTACACCTTTTTTGACACTTTGTATGGTAGTTCGTTGCTCTTCTCTATTTCCACTATGACCTTTATTGTTGGTTCTTGTTTGTTGACGTATTCCAAAAAATTGTCAAGTTCATTTCGACCATGACTTTATAACATCATCAACATATCTCCACCATAATTGGGTCCATTTGGATAACTTCCTACGGGAGAACCCTCAAAATACTCCACATTAATATTACTCAGAATCGGAGAAAATAAAAAACTGCGGATAAACCAATTATACATTTTTGTTTTCTTCGATTAATATTTTCTAGACATATATGAGAATTCACCTCCACTTTTTCTTGCCAGCATAGAGACGAAAATTCACTCAATGGCATTGTTGTAGCACTTTTCTTTCGCTACCTCTATTTGCACATAGCACGGCTCCTTCATCAAATTAAAGAAATTTGGAGGCCTCTTGTCTGCTCAAGCATGTGCATTCGCCAGATATTGAAATTATCCCTGATAACTGGTCGGCGTAACAGATCTTTTTTTGAATTCGATAAAATAGGTGATAAGAAGAACTAACTCCAGTAGTTCGGTATCGTTTCGGTGGCAAAAAATGAATTATTGATTCGAATTGAACACACAACAAAATGTTAACAAAGGTCAGAATACGTTTTTAAAGGAACAAGTCCAGCTGACAATATTGGATAAAACATAACAAATGAACAGGGCAAATAATAACAAATCAAAGCTCATGATTGCATCAATCAATACTTGAACTAAGGGAAAAAAGAGGGAGTCAGTATTTACTTTGTATTTTTCAAGCCACTTTGTTGAAAAACGACGCCTGAGAGACAATTCCCTAGGATGCAATATAACAGAATAGGCTGGAAATATGCTTTATATAGGACACACTGATATATAATAGCTTCAATAGAAATTTGGACAATATGGTGGCCATATCGCACGAGGACGAAGTTAAAGCACGATTAATTTTGTTTTCCGACCAGGTAAATATTTCAAAACTCCCTTTCGAGTATAATATTGATAATTAGTTTTAGATATAGAGTATTTTTTCCATATTCATGAGAAACTCAAAGGAAAAAAACTTTATTAAATTCAATCTTGAACCATTCACATCCAACTTGTGATGTCAAATTGAAAAAAGTACCAAATAAATCGGTATTATGGGACTCGAACAAATGACTGTAAAGTGGACCATTTCAAAGGGCGAATTCCTTAAAGATTTAGGATATTTGGACTGTGCAATTTCAGTAAATTATTGTTGTAAAGACTAGATGTCAGTCCTTCAATTCCACAAAACCAAACGTCAATTGTCACAATTCAAATTTGGCTCAATAAACCGAAGAATATGTAGATTTATTTATGCTTAAATGAAACAACTTGGATTTCCTATTTTTAGGTAGACATATCAGTATTGTAACGTTTTCACAAGGTTGTCCCTGGTAACCAAGTGTTTCGCTCTCTGTGATTGGTGGAATTCATATATGCTACCTTGTGTGGATATGAAATAATTGGGAAGTTCATAATTTTATGCGACGTCTGGCGGAAATATAACGCACTGCTATAATTTCACAACGGCTTCCATTTTATGTGTGTGAATTTGTTGAGTTCTTTGGTGTTGATTTAGGAAATCTCATCGTAATTTTTTTTTAATAATAACAAACAATCATGGATGCAGATCGCTCAGTGAAGCGTATAAAGTGTTTGGTGCCAAGTTGCCGCAACTCTAGGAACCGAAATCCAAAGTTGTCTTTCCACACGTTTCCAAAGATAAATACATCTTTGGTGGGAAACATTACGGAAAGTGGATTGAAAGAGAAAATAGACAGGTACAAGTCTTGGAAAATTAAACTGAAATTGCATAAATCACCACCTAGAGCGGCTTTAGTGTGTTACTTGCATTTCAAGAAAGATGATTTCTTGTTACCTGGTGAGTCTGTTTCTCTATTTTTAGGCGAAGTTATGGCGCATTTCATCATCCATGTAATGAAAGCCTCTTTGGTTCACTAACACTACACTAAAACTAAAAAATGTCCTGGAACAAATATCATTAGATTTTAAAACACGATGCATCTATGTTCACCTCCAATGAATGGTATTGTGCGGCTATTCAAAGCATCATGAACACAGTTATATTAACCTCAACGAGAAAAATTTCGTACAATGAAAATATAGAAAATAAAACACCAAAATCTTGTCTAGCGAGGGCAACTGATGACTGGATTTCAGTTTGGCGCGTTATTTCACTAAAGTAAACAAGGTAACTATTTCAAAATGGTGGATATAGTTTAACCACCACCAGCGCCCTCATCGGTCGATATTCTTCCCTATTACGATTCAATTGACTGGAATCGCCTAGTGATCCGTTTAGTAAACTATAAAGAAATGATCATATTTACGGGTGGGAGTAGAAAAAATATATAACCATCTAACACTGAAAATTAAAAAAATCAGTAACTAAAATGAAATATTCAAATTTATAATCAGATCACTTTTTAATAGCGACCTTTCTTATAGGTGTTTTTAATAATGGTTTCACCCCTTTCGCTTTATAAATCATACTTGATGTACTTTTCATTTTTAATGGGTGAGTAATGTGAGTGTACAGGATGAGATTGGAACCTTTGGTGTAAAAGTTTAAACTTTTGGTAGGGATCAATTACCCTAACACCAAACTGATATTATTTGTACTAGACGCGCGTTTCTCATCATCTTCGGAAGAAAAAAATTGATACGTTTCCTTCTCCTGAAGATGCTAACCCTGTCAGCTCAACGTGCTTCGAATGCAATTTATATGAGTTAGCAGACTTGATCCCTACTAAAGGTTAATGATTAATGAATGTAATGATATATATCTTAAATTCGTATATTTTTATTTTTCATCAACAGATACTACGATTCGTCGATGAGACATTTTTCTTCAGACAATAAAGTATATTATATATCTTTCTTTCTTTAATCATCAGGAGTTGACGGATTGTGAAGTATTCATTGAAACGACACAAAAACCTGTCAAGAATATTTAAAATCGATCCCATATGGTTTTTCCCTGAGAGACTGTAGATTTTATCTCAAAGCAACAAGATGATGCGTAATGAAAAATCGGCTTTCTTCGAGAACAGACATACATGTGCTCTACAAGCGTTACATGCTTCTAATATACTTTCAGAATCCCATTCTGAAATTCTCATCAAGTCCTCCTTATATTCGAAATAAAGTATTGAAGGTGGTCGTTATTGAACGGGAGGATTTCACAGAAATATTATGACGCCAGTTGAGTTTACGCAAAACATTTTTTCATTCTGAAAAATAAAGCACCAAAGCAAGAAAATGAGGAATAGCAATTTTTTTCAAATGTTTTGAAAACGTCTCATCCTTTTTTCGACTTCAGTCACCGTTTGATTCACCTTCTAACTTCGAGTAGTTTTGAGGTCCCAATAGAGTCCCATTTAAAAACTACCCTGTATGATGACAGAATCTTTTTTGACAACTAGTACATAATTTTTCAAATGGAAAACGAAAATCATAATTATAATTACAGAGAGTGAAAATTTATACAACAAACGGAACGCAATGAGAGTAGTCGCAATCGAAAGCTCTCAATAAAAGTTGGAAAGTATCAAAATAAATATGTCTCACGGAGATTTCGAGTTCAACGGTTAACTTTTTCCCTCTCTATGAGCATTAATATGTAACGTCGACCAATTAAGGGCTTTCATTATCATGACTATTGAACTATATTGAAAATCTCCTGAATCAGTTGAAAATACTATCGCATTACAAATGAAATCAAGTATCTCAATTTAAGGATTCACATTCTGATCAGAAATTAGTTTGAACAATCCTCCTTAGTCATAAAATGCCTTATCAAAAAAATTGCATCAATTCCTGTAGGATTATCTAACACGCTAATGCAAATTGAGCAAGCCTCAGTCAGTTTTCATCTCTTTGGAAATTATGTGTTCCTTTGAAATTCACATAGGTGGACAATAAATCTCTTTCTGCTTTTATTGAGATACGACCAGTTTGTTGGCATTTGGTGAACTTGCGAAAAAAGTGGATAAAAAAAAGAATTAATTTGCAGATATTATTCAATCGCAGAAGAAATCCCTTCCGACATCATATTTTAATGTGACAAGCTATCAAACTAAATAGACATCATATTAGGGAGGGGGGTTGACAATAATGCTCAGAGCAGCATCAACTCCTTTAATTGAAAACTGACTGAAACGGGATTAGGTATACCGAAAGATGAAGGATTGGAATAGGTAATGAAACCATTTGAGGCTCAAATCATTATTTCAACAGAAGAAAATATTGATTTTCGAACATTTGTAATTTTTTCATGTTCCTTCATTATCTTATAAAGAATCACCAAATATAAGCTTCGAAAAGTCTATAATAAACGAGTCTTTTGAAAAAACTTCATTTCGTTCATGCATTATTAGAAATATTCAACGTGTCAATGTTTATGGAGATGAAGTTAGTCAACCTTATGGAAATATCATTTCTTTTGTTTCGTTTTCCTTACAGACGTCGTAGCTGGAATCACATTTTTTTTTTGATTACTTATACCTAATACCAAGAGATTTCAATAAATTCAGAAACAGAAGTGGAATTTTAGGTCAATGTGTCATCGAATTATGTATTGAAGGTTATTTTAATGCCTAAACGTCCAATCTCTTCACAAATTTCTATCGTCAACTCTATTTTGAAGCTTCATTCTCTTCCTTTCAAAATTTTTGTCAAATTGACAAACAGAACTATGCACCTATTTTTTCGTTCAGAGTAGGAAACTTTGTCATGCTCTGTCAAGTAAACGGAAATATCGACAATATACTGTAGATGGCGTAACAAAAACGCTTCAAATCCTTTTTACCATTGTATATAGACTACCTAGTAAGTAGGCTAACGCTAATGTATTTACCGTTGGATAGAAATATCATCGCTACAGCGATCTTTTTGACCGGCACGTGGAGTCGAGACAGGCCCGTATTGAAAAAATTGTAAGCAAATTAATTCAAAAAAGTTGACTAATAAACTATGAGTACTCTTCGCTTGAAATAGTGTAATCATATTCGTAACATTGAAGTTAAGTTCTAGGCATCTTAATTGAAGTGGAGTGTTAATTCATGGATATTTCTACAAATACGTATGAAAAAAATCTGACCTGAATAATTCAGTGATCTAGACAAAACTAATAATATAATTGACGTTATCAAAAAAACACTTTATTGTGTGATTTCCACTAGACAGTTTGCCAAACCGCTACACGTGCTTTACTACACAATAGCTTTTTCAGGCCTACAGAATCTATTCTATAGTGAAACACGTGTAGCGGTTTGGCAAACTGTCTAGTGGAAATCACACAATTGATTTTCAATGAAATTTTTATGTATTTTCAACAAGTCGGCCATTTAAGTAATATAATTTAGAGTAAATAGATCCATATTATATGTAGTTGAATATTGGAATGTAAGTAATGCATAAAAAACAGTTTTATTTTTTATTGAGGTGGCGGTTACTTGAAGGAAACCATAGTTGTGAGACTATAAGGTAAAACACGATTAAATTTTCACATAATGTAATGTCTTCGCAACATGTTTCGATACACTGTATCTTTTTCAAGCGAATGTACTATGAACACTGTGTTTATTCAAATTAAATTTAATCGTGTTTTACCTTAAAGTGTCATAAACAACAGTTGTCAAACACGTTGTGGTGTAAGCGAACAGAAGTCCTGACAGATCAGTACATACCGAACACAAATGTTGTAGTTCAGTTTTTCAATCACATCTCGGATCAGAATTTTTGATCACGTGACCTGAGGTGTATCGAACAATTCTACCTGAGGTCATTTATTGTGAGCTCTGAGCGCTAACTTGGCCCCAAGCTGTCGTTCATAATAAATCGAAGAGATAGAGTGCTCGGAGCGAGAGCATAGGTGACCGAAGCGTGCATATAGAGGAGGGTTTAAAGACATACATTTATAATAAAAAAATTTAATAGAAATTCAAGTTCTCTAGGAATTCAAACAACAAACTTGAAGTCGGCAAAAATTCTTACCGAAACTAGACCTTATGTATTAATTTTTTGTTACAAAAATCAAACCAATCACCCCCGTTCTCTCGGATATTTGAAACAAAAATAGATTTTGTGGAGTTTCACCTCTGTATAATACAACCTACAATAAGGTTGATTCGCCATCAAAAGTTTTTTTTCTCATTTTCGAAAGAAGGGGTTGAAGGGTTGATTTTTTTTCTCCACTGAAGCAGGTTTTTGGTCGAGTTTCACCTCTGTTTAATTTAAAAATAACTCGGGGATCATTTGCTGACCTGCAATTTAGCTACACCCGAAAATTGGTGTCAATCAATACTGTAGCTCTCTGATAAATAAAACCATGTGAATACACTTCATATGAATATCAACTATTCGTGAATTGTGAACAATAATGATATTAAACACAACAAATATATGAATATAACCCAAGTGAAAAATACGGTAAAGCTACGAAATAGCCGATGCCGGTCCTGTTACAATCCAGTCTGTCGGGTGTAACGAAAACAAGCGATTTTCAACCTTAACGGCCGGATTTACCAATCACCTACCATCTCGAGTTTTTGCGGGTAAAAGGGCGAGGTAACACGGTGGGAACGGCTTCGTTACTTCCTTCTCTCTTCAATATCAGTTCCCATCGCAAGGAGTACACTCAACGCGAAAATTCTGTGAAGGCTCATGGCCATCTAGCGTTTAAATTCAGGCTAGAGGGTACTCGACTTTATCTTTTATTGGAACGCCGCACTCTCATACAGTGGCGGCTGACAATTGAAAATCTTACAATAGCTTTCGTTTTTGATAATCGCCACCCTTTGATTTGATGCATGCAATACCAATATGATTTTTCGGCGAGCTGAGTGACAAATATATGTTGTCTTAAAACGGTAACAAAATTTGTATCAATGCTACGGGGTCATATTATAAATGGTAATAGAAGGGTTTACCGCATTTTACAAATGAATTACTTTGTTGTACAGAGTCGGTCCTTAGGAGAACATTTCAGCCCCTCGCGTTTGCATTGCACCGACAAATGAATTTTATGCGTAAATGCAATTTTATGAGTTTTTTTATCTTTGCCGGCTAACTATGGTAGGGAGTTGGAATAGTTTTATTTCATGTAGGCATTCGGTTGATTTGTCTTTCGTCTACAATTAATTGTGGTAGCGGGAATTTCGAAGTTGTATGTGTTTTGAATTCAATTGTTTTGTTATGAATACTTATATAATTGACAGAGTTATTTTACAAAAGTGTGTAAAATGTGTTTGATTGTTGTGGAGTAGACATTTATTTGTATCATTTCACCATGGGCAGACGAAATATTTGCAGACAAAAAGTGACGTATAAAAGAAAAAATCGATCGGGAAAAAAATCTTCTAGAGTACCATAGAAGAAAGCGTCTTGGCTACATAAAAGGTGGGTGAGATAGGTATACAGTTGAGTTACAAATGAAATTTTTCGATGGTGGATTTTCTTCTGATGAACTCAGTTGAGATTATTGCCATATAATCATCACTTAGAGATTATAATGATGGCCTAAGAGACGGCCATTGTTTTGTTTTTTTTTTCTACTAAGTATAAAACCACCGACTCGCCGAAAAGGTTATATTTGTTTATTATAATATATAATTATTATTATGGAAGGTGGGTTTTTCTAATCAATTACTTGGCAGGCTATAAAAAGTGTAATGTAGTAGGAACCTATGTGAATAAAGAAATGAATGAAATAATATTATTTCATTTATGTCACATCATTTACTCAATCAATCAAACCTTCAATTCAATTTTGTGACCAAGAAACAAAAATCTATTTCAATTTTTGTTTGGATTTGAACGAGGATTTGAATACCTTATTCGATTTGTATTTCTATAATTTTTTATCATTCAGTTCTCAGTAACAGGTTTCAATAGAGGTAATAAAATAGACAATGGAAGTCCTAAGCAGTACCACTCAGCTATTTTTCTTTCTTGAATAATAGTCTTCATTACACGCCCGTTAAATAATACACCATTCTGCAGTTGAAACACCTTTATATCAGCTAGTTGATGAGTTGATTGATAAATGATTTGAATGAGTTATAACCGAGGGGTTGATCACTGAGGAAAAATGTGTACACTGAAATTCCCGCAAACCGGAATTCCCTCGGAATTCCCCGGAATTCCCCAGAATTCCCTCGAATTCCTCGGAATACCCCGGAATTCCTCGGAATACCCCGGAATTCCTCGGAATACCCCGGAATTTCTCGGAATACCCCGGAATTCCTAGGAATTCCTACCAAAAAAAATGTCAATTTGAAGAAATATCGATAAAATTTTGAAACTAAAGGACAGAAATACTGGGAATTCCGAGGAAACCCGACGAAATATGAAAGATATATTTCGGAAATTTCGGACAAAAGTTTTTTTTTAGATTTCTGTGTAAAGGGAACGGATTGTCTGATTCCACTCAGGTTTGTTTAATTAGCATCATTTTTCCTGAGATTTTTCCTCATAGAATCAAGTTCTGAATCCGTTAGAATAAATAAATATCGAAAAAATACAATTTGTCATTGAAAAAAATACGGTATTTTATGGTCTATCTGAGTAAGTTCTATTATTTTCAACCGCTAAATGATTACGGGATACTCAATCTGGTGAGAAAATCCTTTTTATACGTTTTTGTCATCGCTTATATAGCGAAAATGAACTGTTTCCTAAAAACATATATTCAATTATATCAAAAATTATTGATAATCCTTCAACATTACCTACTAGGAAAATAATAAAAAAAATATTATTCACCGGTGTGTTCACCCTGTATAAACTCAAATGAGAACAGTTGACACTGAACCACAATATATCCGATCATCTTTTTATTACAAACTGATAAATTATATAAAACCGTCCAATTAACATGATGGAGCTGCAAAGAAACTTCAGAAATCATACAAAGACTCCAGTCATTGACTATATAACTCAGATCGTATAACGCGAGCTATAACCGTCTTATTTCAATTTCGGTAACCGCTGGCAACATGACAACCTGTGTATGTTGTCTGCCAATTATGATCTTGTCTCTCTTCCACAATCAAGGGTGTCCCTTCTTCTTGTAGAGTGAAATTTCAAGACACGTCATTTTTGAAATATTGAGGATAATAATGACAGTCGCAGAGGTTGACCCCAAAAACAAACACACAAATTATGACACAAAGTTTTTTTGTGCTGTTTCACATGCCCAATTCATATATATTCGAATCAGAATGAGGTTCTATTCCATTGAAAGAAGTTATCGGATTATTTGAAAAAACTACCCCCAACCACACCCCTCTCGAGGCCTCACAAACTATAAAACAAAGTTTTTTGGGTTGTTTCACATGCCTTATTTATATATTCGAATCAGAATGAGGTACTATTTCACTGAAAGAAGTTATTGACTCATTTGTAAAAACTTCCCCAACAAACCCCTCTAGGGACATATCAGATTATGTCTATCAGATCGTGAAGATTGTTGTCATCAGGATTATTTTTCGCTAATAAAATGTATTTCAAATTGGAAATTCGCCACAAACTCTTTCAAAACAAAGCTCCTAACTTTCTTCGTCCAGTGGAAGTGGATTACTTCACAACGGTGTTTTGTTTTTGAATTATGATTTTATATAAATATTGAAATTTTACTGTATGCTTTTTTATTATTGCGCGAATAAATTGAAGTTACCTACTAATAATCCCTATAGTTTATGAATTTTTCGGAATTCCCTCGGAATTCCCCGGAATTCCTCCGGAATACCCCGGAATTCCCATGTGGTCAACCCCTCGGTTATAACCAAACAGAAGTAGATTGGAGACACCACAATGGGCCTGATAAGGCCGAGCATAAGGCGACAGTGTAACTTCTCTCCAGAATTCACATAGGTACCTACTACATTACACTGTTTATAGCCTGGCAAGTAATTGATTAGAAAAACCCACCTTCCATATAATAATAATTATATATTATAAAAAAACAAATATAACAGTTCCTTTCGGCGAGTCGGTGGTTTTATACTTACTCAGTAGAAAAAAAAACAAAACAATGGCCGTCTCTTAGTCTATCATTATAATCTCTAAGTGATGATTATATGGCAATAATCTCAACTGAATCATCAGAAGAAAATCCACCTTCGAACAATTCCATTTGTAACTCAACTGTATACCTATCTCACTCACCTTTTATGTAGCCAAGACGCTTTCTTTTATGGTACTCTAGAAGATTTTTTTCCCGATCGATTTTTTCTTTTATACGTCACTTTTTGTCTGCAAATATTTCGTCTGCCCATGGTGGAATGATACAAATAAATGTCTACTTCGCAACAATCAAACACACTTTTGTAAAATAACTCTGTCAATTATATAAGTATTCACAACAAAACAATTGAATTCAAAACACATACAACTTCGAAATTCCCGCTACCACAATTGTAAACGAAAGACAAATCAACCGAATGCCAAATGCCTACATGAAATAAAATTATTTCTACTCCCTACCATAGTTAGCCGGCAAAGATCAAAAAAACTCATAAAATTGCATTTACGCATAAAATTCATTTGTCGGTGCGATGCAAACGCGAGGGGCTGACATTTTTCTCCGGACTGTATGAAGGCGGTGCTAGAATTATTCCGACTCAGGTAGCATCCGAACAGTTGAAAATTTCGCGAAGTATACATTGATGTGCTTACAAATTGCAGACTATAACTAAGTTTCAATCGATTTCTTTTCGAATAGTTCATCTGTTAACATGTTGATCTACGATATGCGCATCAAGTTTTGCAATTACTATTTTAAACTTTGATCATTACTAATCAAGTCGAAGTGTAATATTTTTGGTATCATTTCATCAAAGTATAATATATTTTGAAGAAATTCCCCTACGCATTCTGTAGTGTCATCTTCTGTTAATAACCACCAAAAAAATCAGCTTTATGTCTTTTGCCGTTTATCTCCTAGAAGAAAGCACAAATTCATTGTTTCGTCATATATTTCTTCTGGTAAATCCGACCCTTAATAAACGTCTGCATCCATTCGACGGTGCTGCCAACTACATTTCGCCTCCATCGTCCTCCAATGATAAGTCCATAAGGTGAGCCTACTATGTAATCTAAATACAATGTTTTTACATATGCATTGACATCTCTGAGATCCATTCCATACGTAATGTGGCTATTTTCTCATAGGTGGCGCTGGGGAGGGCCACCTCGAACACGAGCCGGGAGAATTTTTGATTGTATTGGGTGAGCCAAATAATATATAAAACGTAATTGTGCGTATTCAGTATTGTCTTCGGACGTTTTTTTTCAGAAAGAGACTATGATATATAATGGCATTTAATGTGAAAAAATTGTTATTTACTTGTGAATGTGATGTAAGTAATGATTATCCATAACCATGTCACCTGGGAACCTATTTGTTGTTTATAGTCTAGTATTAAAAATATTAAAACAAGATGCAAACGACTTGTGTTTCATAGTGTGGTCCAATTTTAACTTTGGTATGTAGTTTTCGAGGATGGAGTTTTCAGTTATTATAAAATTCAAGATGGCGGATGAGTTTTGTGATTCAATCGGTTTCTAATCTAAGTTGCTATCGCGGATTTGGGATTGGAGATTATGAATTTTTTGGCAAAATTCAATACTGTTTTTTATCCGTCCCCCCCTGTAACATTTAAATTTAGGCTATAGAATTACCCAATAAGTAAAGTTCGTACAATTTAAAAACTGTTGCACGTCATAAGGGGCGTGGTGAAATTTTGAAATACACTATAGCCAGATTGTCATATTTACGGGATATCAATTAATAATAAAAGTGATGTATCCATTATGAATGGAGTAAAATAAAAAAAAATCCAACTACGTTTGTATTATTCATTATTGGAATTAATACTGATGGGTCATTTTCCAACTGAAATTAACATTACCGTTTGAATATTCTTCAAGAAAATGGTAAAACTGACTATAACTCAGGAACAACTTGTTCGACTTTCACAATCAATAAGACAGTGTTGGATCGAGAATTTCAAAGACTTTCTAATCAGTACTGTCACAAGAACCAATGTTTTATCAAAAAATTGATTTTCTACTCCCACTTTTATTTTAAACCGTTCATTACGTATGTTAGGTAATGGCTCATTTAGAATACATGCATGTGTATTCTAAATTAATAGTGGCCGCTTTCGGAATTATTTTTTTTCAACGATGGGATATGTAACATTCATCGTGATGAATTTGATCTCATCACTATATTCAATGGCCCAATTTTTTTTTTCAAATTCTTCGTAAAATTCGAAAATGAATAGGAAATTTATTGTTTAACAGTTTGTGGTTGGTACTGTTTCTAGTTGTATCCATGAAGCGAGCAATTGTTTGTTGTCATCAAGTGTCTCGTACAAATGAGGGGGCCCCACCGCACAAGCATGGTGGGAGTAAAAAAATTACAGTACGCAACTCGAGGATAAGGCTAGTTACGTGCACTTGCGAAGTGTCGCACTCGGCTAACGCCTTGTGCTCACAATTTTCGCTAATGCGTAAAAGGCTACTTCTCCTCGTTACGTCATATATACTAATAGGTTTGTTCCAACAAAAGTCCAGAATCGGTCAAAACTGTCTTGAGTTTACGCAAAGACCATTTCACCGTTCCCACAAGTAATGAAATGCCTTTGTGCCAACTCAATGCAGTTTCGAACGATTCTGGACTTTTGTTGGAACAAATAATAATACAACAGAATTAACGGTTTATGCGAGTGTACTTGAGAGCTGTATACGCAATGTTTTCTACACTTGATAAATGATGAAGAACTATGAATATTACGTTTATATTTGTATTGTGGGTCCAACTGATCTGAAAGTGAAAGGAATATCAACATTTATTTCATTATTGCTAGTCTCAAAGGAGTTCAATATAGTATTGAAAATGCTGATTTCATTTCGAACCGAATTTTCACTATAGTCTTCCGCCACTGAATTGGATTTCCAAAAAAACCATTTCGTGATGGAAAATCTGTATCATAATCAGCTCATTATGATGCAGATTTTCCATTACGATACAGATTTTCAATCCGTTTCACAATAGATCCCACTAAAAAATATCTATTTATGTAGCCAGTGAGAAAAAGTTTCATTTTGTTAACGAATGCAATTTCAAGATTTTTTATATTTTTGAGAGAAAGTATGTTTCCATCATTTGCGAATATTAAAATTGTGTACTCCTCAAAAGTTTCTGGATATCACGCATGTTAATAATGTAGCTTGTTACTTTGACATATTTCACGAATTTGTAAACTCCTGCTGGAAGTGGATGAACAGTGGTTGAAAAGAGTCACCGAGTGATGTGGAAAACTTTCTACATTATACATTTCATCTGAGGAGTCCATAAAAAATTTATGATAACCGCGTATGGAAACTGTGAAATGAGCTAAGCTCAGCTTTTTTATTCCAAAGGAGAGGAAAATAAACGAAGATTTTCAACGCTAATTTGTCACCTTTTAGTGTTCAGAAAGAAGGTCAACTGAGATTGCAGAAACTAAAAATATTCTAACCTGATAACAATTTTTGAAAGTGATTTGGAAAATAAGAAGCAAGTGATGAGGTAAAAGACTATTTCAAGACGCTTATTGTGAAAAGAGAAATGAATCTTCTTATCAATAAATAAATATTATAAAATTCTATGCCGAATCCTTAATGAATATTTTGATATTTTCAATACCAAATGGAAAGTTCTTCTAAAAGATATTCTTCATTCCATGTTTTGTTTTACTTTTCATAAATGTGTGATGAGAAGTAATCGTTTTCAAAAGTGAGGCATTATAACATTTACTCAATTTCGAAAAGTGAAAGTTTTATACTTCAAATACTCGATCCTTTATAACCTCCCATTCTCTGCTACATGAAGGAAAGAATCATTCGAGAGGAGCTTTTTCGTGTGGAGCAAAATTCTTGCTGTAAATGCAGTAAAATGAAAGTGTGCATGCACAGACTCAGATTTTCAATTCTCCATCGGTAAGAATTTTGTCGCTCATGAGAATTATATTGCAGCTTCATTTTCTGTCACTTGTCAGAACTTCTGTTAAATTTGAGTTGCAGTCTGAAGGTTTTTCAGAATTATATTGTGATGCAAGGATGTGCATAAATGTCCCAAAATATTTTTAGGGTGTTCGATCATTATTCTTGTAAAGTAGTGTGTATGATTCAAATACTAGGTACGTTTGCAAGTGACAAGCATTTTATCATAAGAAAAGCAGTTTTATTCACAACAGTTAACCCAAACTCCAAGTGAAAGTCTTGTGAAATGAAGATATCGTAAATATCATTTGTAAAAGTTATTATTTATATAGAAACTCATAGAATGATGAAAATCCAGAATGAACGAAAAATAATATATAATATAAAGTATACATTCGAATTTTCAGTACATGGATTTATATTTTGAACATATCATTGATCATTTGGAACTCGGTTTGGAATTACTATAGGTTTGTTCTAGCAAAAAATTTGACCGTTTGGAAATTGTTCTGAAGCAGTCAAAGGCATGCGCAAAATGAATATTGGAGAGCATTATTCATTTTGCGCATGCTTCTGACTGCTTCAGACCAATCTCCAAACGGTCAAATGTGTTGATAGAACAAACCTTATATCAACATGGAACATTTTTATGATACGGTACACGAGATAGGAATAAGAATAATTAACTCGTCAAATGGGCAGGGCATGCTGCTTCTTAACTATTACCCATTCGTCCACTTTTTCTTCAACTTGAGACCGATTCAGTTCGATGACGTCTTGCAATCTTTTTTGCTCTGTGCGCTTTCTCTTGAACCAAATCTTGATATCCGTAACAACGAGTCCGAGACTTTCCGCCAATTCCAACTCCCTCTCCGAGGTTATGTAGTTGTTCTTTTGGAACTCCTTTTCTAGCTCGAAACTCTGAGAGCTGGTGAACTTCTCGCGACCAATCATTTTTCCGTGTACACATGCCACCACGGTCAGTAGAACTGCAATGACGACACCAATCCACGAACCGAACAAAAAATAGAGAATAGAAATCATTGCCCTGGAGTTGAACAAATAATATGCGAAACTCTTCACAGCCCTCGCACTCGCCCACTGCACGTGTTGCTCTTGTTTCTGGCACAGATTATTATGAGAACTTGAGAACCACCCAAATACAGTGTCTTTGCTGTAGTTTGTGATGTCAATTCCGGAACTACCTGTTTTAGTCTCTGAAAAGGCGAAATTAACCCTCTATCCTCTCCTAAAGAGTGGACTGTTGTTATAGACAAAAGAAAAGAGAGAGGCGAATTCTCGAAGGTACCTACCAGCTTCCCAGAAGGGCAGCATTGCTGTTTATATGAGTCATATTCAGGGCCGGCCTAAAAAATTTGTTGAAATGGAAAAATGAGATAAACAATAAAAGAAATTGTTTCGTGTAATTTCGATTATTTTATTTCTTGAATCATTTTTCTATTCAAACGTTGTACTACTATTTTTATTTAAATTATTTTTCAAGTGAACTAAACAAAATATTATAAATTTTTCCAATTATATCCTTTTTTTATGTTCAACATGAACCGGATTCTTCATGAATATTTGATCTTATGAATAAATAGAATCGTATGCTGAGTATTTATACTCACCAACAATTGTGAGGTACCGAGAAGCGAGTAATGGAAAAATTAAATTTCAACGATTTTCCAGTACATGGCTTTTTCAAAAACATATTTTTTCTGTCTGCGTATTTTAACACAAATTCTTCATATATAGATATTATAATTTTTCCTTGCACCATCTGAAGGTGCACAATAAAAAAAACACTATTCTGTTCTATGCTGTTAAAAAAATCAGATTTCCTCTATATTGTGTGAAAATGATTCATATAAAAATTGTATTACTTTCATTTATCTTCAGATGATTAGCATAATTTTATCTATTCTTCTTTATAATGTTCATGCTAAGTTCTTTCTTTCTCAAAAAAATTTTCCAGACAATAATATTTAGCGATGGTAGTGGTGGTAAAGCGATGATTATATCATCAACAAACTTTTTCCAGAAAATTGGTTTGAAAGGAAGGACATATAGGTTGTGACGTCTAACAAGTCATCAATAACATATTGCTGCTAATATCGGACTTATTTTTGCTCCCATTGTGGATTCAAATGTTTGCTTGAAATATTTATTCATTATTGAAAGTGAAATAGTTGTTATCAAATAGAAATGACACTAATTCAAGGGAATTTTCTTTTTTTAAATTGCAAAAATCACTTATCACGTTCCACTTTTTTTTCTATCACTCGTAGACAAGCTTCTAAATAAACATTACTAAAAAGTGATACAACATCAAGACTGGCTAGTACATATTTATTCATTCCATTGAAAATATCTCTTACTTCAAATGAACCCTTATGTAATTAATATTCATTATTGACGTCGTATGCTTTGGTAAGTATATCTGTAAGGAAAGAAGCAATTGGAGTGTAATCCATGCAATGTCCTTCGTTAAATACATGCTTACTTAATGCACATCTCTCTGGGTGCAATCTGCTGTCACTTTTGTGTGCCGTTATTCGACATTTTAATAAGCTGGATATTTATCCTATGTATTCTTTACTACAATCCCGACAAGGTATACAATATACTACATCTGATCAGTTGGTACACGGTGTTTTGTCTTCCAATTTTGAAAATATTTTGTTAAGAGATCATACATTTTTTGATGCGATTTTTACATGTTCTGAAAAAGATTTTAAAATTTTAGACAATCCAGAACATGTTAAAATTGCATCAAAAAATTCCTGTACGATTATTTTTTGTTAAATATGGATTTTCATCAAGTATTGGCCAGTTCGATTCAAGGGCTCATGCCATTAGGTGGAATCATTTCAAAGTTGAAATGATTTTGAGCATTGTCTAAATTTCAACGGTTTCAGCAAGTCTTAGCCATCTTTCTGACAGATTTATTTCAAATACTATACCACATTCGTGTACTATACGCTTTGGAAACATCAATGGTATTTGATCTCATGGCATCAGAGCATTGTCTGAAGATACTGTAGCAACCTCTATAAATCAACACAGGTTTTTGTCAATCCAATTCGGAAATACATATTTCAAAAGCATGGGTGAAAACTCTGTGTTCATCTATTTTTCAATGGAGACATTGGGATAGTACTATAAACGGTAATGTTCAAATAGAACTGGTCGATTCTTGCAAAGAAAATCCATATGAAATAAGTACTTTGACAGTTGATCTGTGTGCTTTATATAATGATAATGTTTACACTGCTATGCAACAGCTCCTTCAAGGAAAATATTATTAATTACACTTGAGTGTTCTATTGGTATCCTGGAGAAGATTTCTAGATGAGGCTTTGGAATTTCTCTTGGAAAGTATAATAAGATTCTAGTATCCGATGAATCATCAGAGTTGATTGTGTCCTCTTTTGGCAGTAGGCCTTAGCCCAAATACTATGAACCAATTAATCATATATATATTATAATTTATTAAGGTGGTCCTCCAGGATGTTACAAATAGAACATTCAAAGGTAGGTAATTTATCATTTTTTGCTTGGAACACGTGTCACGGTTTAGTAAACTCCTTTATTTAGAAATCTTACAGGAAACTGTATATCTTACTATTTTATATCAATCGTGACTGGAGTGAAAGAAATCCCTCTCAGTGTCAAATTCAGTATCAAAATTCTTAGGGTACCATGCCGGTGATATATCGCTTTAAATTTCTCAGCATAAATTTCGGTAGGGTATTTTGCGGTTTTTCCAGTGAATTGAGAAAAGCGGAGATGACCCCACCCTATGCTGTAATACAGTAGTTCAACGACCTTGATAATGTATGATACTGGGGTGTTTTTCTATGATGTATATCACACCCTTGAAAGTTTAGGATCACGAATAAATATGGACGAAAAACAATTTCGATCCTAATGCTCTTCCGTATTCTGCTATTAGATCACATGAAAAATAATAGCAGTAGTGTACTAATTCAGTTTCTCGAGTGGAATTTCATGTGACACTGTGTCAAAGCCTTGGCGACTTCAATGTTATTTTCCATATTTTTACTTTAGTAAAAGCCTTTTACTAGATAGAGAAAAAAAACTGCCTCTGGATACTACAAAACAACTCGTTATAATATCCAATCACAAGCCTGAATTAGTTCTTTCAAGTTAGACTAACATTTATTTATTCAATATACAGCTTCCGGACAGGACAGGGTTCTGGTTTGAAGTCAAAAAGTTACATCATGAAATTATGTACTATAACAATAAATTGTAAAACAATACTCATTTGACAACTTGAATGAGTTTATCTTTTCTGATAGTTTATTGAAAGTTACTAACGATAATGAAATAGGGTTACTTTTACCTTTATTGGAATGAATCACATTCAAATGAAAGTAGTTGTGGACATGTGGAGCATAATTTTTTGACAATTTATATAACATTTGTAAATATTTTTTTTTGGTATATATATATATATATATATATATATATATATTAGCATGAGGATTCTCACAGACAATATATGATGAGTTGTTTTTTTGGGTTCCATTCCATGTTCTGTGGTTTTGATCCTCTGGAGGATAATTATCACGACGTTTCGGCAAAGTCTCATTTGCCATCCAGAGGATCAAAACCACAGAACACGAAATGAAACCCGAAAAAACAACAACTAAATTATATATATATATATATATATATATATATATATATATATATATATATATATATATATATATATAAACGTCGAACAAATCAAAAGATACCTAACGGATAAAAACCCAGAAAAATTCATCTTGCATATCGAAGATCCGTGAAAACATCAATTTCTACAAAATACCTGGATGGGCAGGATGCAGCCTTAATATCGGACCAAGTCGGATAATGACTGAGGAGAGTCATTATAAATACCAGTTTCCGTGGAGAACAGACAATTGAAGTCTTTGCTTGCTCTTGCTTGGTTGCTTCGTAAGGGGAGTGATTGACCAGGACGGTATGGACAGATATTCGTCTCACAGTTCTTGAGAATGAATTCAAAATGGAATTCGAAACGTCGAACAAATCAAAAGATACCTAACGGATAAAAACCCAGAAAAATTCATCTTGCATATATATATATATATATATATATATATATATATATATATTATTATATATTTATATTTATTTTTGTATATATTTGTATTTTTGAGAAAGAATAATATGATGATTTTATATATGATTTTGTAATGAAATTTTCCAATATAGAATGGTTGTTGATTCTCTTATACCCTTTTTACCTTTCCTTTTCTAGCTCAGTCAGTCGTTCGAGACACAAGATTATCTTGAATCTCAGGAGGGTTGCAGCTTCTGGGCATCTTGCTATCAATTCATATTGTCAAAATGTGATATGATAAACAAATGAAAATAAATTAAGAATGTTTTTGTTCCAAACTGTTTTTTGTTTCATTTTGATAAATTTTGTTCGAAATATGACACATGAAAACTAGAACATGGAATGGAAACTTTTCCAGAAATTTGAAAATTGACATAAAAATCTTATTCTACCCTGCTTCTAGGAGATAGCTATGTTATCTCTATCTTAATTTCATTATTTGTTTTCTATTCAAAACTCTCAATTTACTATTCTAAATAAACTAAACAGTTGCTTTTTAATTGAATTTTGTTGATAGTCTTTGAACTCGGTTTTGCTATTTTGTTGAACTTCACAGTATGAGGTTAGAGAATGTTGAAAATAGTCTTTGTAGAAATGTTTTTCGAAATTGTATTCTACCGAAATGATTATGAATGGTTTTTTATTCCAAAAAATACCTGGGTTCGATGGTGTAGTTTGGTTGTGTGTGATTTTACACAGCTGTGCTCCGCTTTTCGTCAGTTTCCAAAGGTATGTGCCCAGTAGTTACCTTTGACTTCTTTTACACTGTTACTTCGATTGATTTGCTGTTTGTATTATGCCTTTTTGTTCACTATTTTGCAGTTTTTACTACTAATATCAATTTAGAAAACTTTTCATCAAATTTTATGGAACTCTTTCTCTAGGCTTGGCTTCTCAACAACCTCCACACAACTCCTTAGCAACGTGAAACATTCCATTTTTCTCCTGGAAAAACATCCTTACTCCTAATTTTTAGTCTTTCAATGCTAATTTCTTAATTCTACACTTCCTTATGAATTACTTTGTACACATACTCTATACAATTTTTATTTATTTACATATAATTTTTTTAATGTTCAGATTTCAAATTCCTCATATTTTCTTATTTCAAACGTTTTTTTCCTTGCTGATTCTTTTTCCCTGTCAACGTAATTTCTCAATATAGATGCACAAATGATATACAGTGTGATTTTTTATTTAACTTTCTTTCATTTCCTGAAATTACACTTTTTTAACTATTTCTGCCTTTGCTATTGCTAATTGACTCTTATTTTGTTATTTTATAGGTTCCTCACGAAAATTGCTGTTCTACTAGCCTGAATAGATGTGAATTTTGCTGATTTTGACCTTTGTTCTGCGTAGCACGATATCTACTGCTTAGATCATTACGTACTTGGCTTGCCACCTTAGCTACTATCCTCCTGAGTATTACTGGTTATCTAATCTCATACAAGATGTTTATAAATGATGGGCAAATACAGGTGAGGTGTCTTTCTTTTTCAATTGTATTGTTTGGTAATTTTGAGTTTCAACATTTCTTTACCTTATTGTTTAACATAAAATCATATAACAATATATACCAAGATTTTTCATAATCAATGAGATGATTCAGAGTTATATTGTCAAAATTTTATATAAATCTGCAGGAGTATCCCACCGTTTTCTGAAAATAACTCTTATTGCTTTGTTCATTAGGTAATATATATTTTTTTGTTTTTTAGAGCATGAACACAAAACTTTAATAAGGTATCTGATATGAGAAAATATGAAGGCATTATATATCAAATTCTGAACGTTTTCATTCAAAATATGAATTATTCTAATAACCCCCAGAAATAGAGTATTTTTTTTATCAGAGTTTATTCTACCATCAGCCACATTTCAGGACCTAAATTAAAAAATCAAACACCCATTTCACTAGTAAGGTCTTTTTTAATAGAAAAATACAATAAAAATAAATTTGTTTACGATATTACAAAACTATTTACAATTAAGTAACAGACAGCTATACCATCGCTCTCACAGTAATTTCTCTACATTTGAGATACACAGATATCAAACAGATACAAGTATTGCTAAAAATTGGTCACTTGGGAAAAGAATTGGTCCTAATAATTACAAAAATAAAAACTGATACGAAATCAATACATAATTACAGTTATTACATACATTATCTACACATTCATTTACATTATTTTCATTGACGAAGTTAAATCACTGAATCAACCTTAAACAAATTGTGTCATCAAAAGTATCCACAACTTTCGAATACAACAGAAAATCGCCATGAGTTAAGTTAATATTATCCAACCAGAAAGTTGAACATTAGCAACAAATAAATCAGCATTTTGCAAAGTTTTGCATTTTATAATAAAATTAAAAGGTTGCTTGAGAATAAGCATTTTAAAATAAAGTGAAGAGTTAGTATGTTAGCAAGGATACTTACAACTTCTTTAAATAATTTAAAATTGCCACACGACAATGTGATGACGAGAGTATTTTGTGCTTTTATCACAGATGTTATTTGTTCCATATATTATTTGTCATAAACAGCTCAAAGAATTCATTATTATATACTTTCGAAAATTCATGAAGAAGGCAATAAGCCTTCCTCTCACATACAGTATAAAAAGTTACAATTTGTATTTACTTTTCGAGTTTTTGCCTGGGGTTTCTTTCTCCTCAGTCTTTTTCGGACGTAAAATGAAGTTCAGGTTGTACTGGGTGTTCACTGCATAATAAACATTGGAATTTGGTGGAAGGACCATTTCTGAAAATAAAGAGGTGATTTTCAATCAAATGTTTGTTAGTAATTGGATGGCTTCATAATAAAATATGTTGAATATAACTTGCAAATTGGCATAAATAAACATACTATACAGAACGTTTTGATATGTCAGTCAAAGTCAAATAATTAATTTTATTTTTCCCGAGGAGACTTTGATTCAATTTGTCCAAGTTAATGAACCTCCTATGGTTTATTCAGAAATCTATTGGTAAATATTTCCATCGTATGTTAAAAATCCCATATGAAGCGGGACATTTTCATTCAATTATAGCGATAAATTCCCAGCGGGACATTTTCGGGCTGGTAAATACCCGGTAGGTATCGAAAAATACCCGCTCGGTTCGTGTATCTATAGTAACGATTGTTAAAATGTACATTTGTTATCTTGACAGGCATAAATACTGAATTTTAAACGTCGTTATTTCAACTCCGGAAATATTCTACCGAATTACACTCGTGCATCAAAATAAACCTGATAATTTTCCATTCAAGAATGTTGTCTGTAAAAAAACTGCATTCGGTTATTTTCATATTATGCAAACGAAAAAATATGAAAATAAACTCATGCAGTTTTTAGACAACATGCTTTCATGGAAAATAATCGGTAATTTTGAAGCACTTCTGTAATTATTCCCGATAATTCAGTGTCAATGAAATATTAGCAGAAACATCAAAAATTATATTTAAAATTTTCTGCTTTCTTCCGCAACTTAATAAAATCATATATCACAGAGGATGACATATGTTTATAGAAGAAATTTTATGATCTCAATAACAAACTCAGATATTTCAGTATGAACAGAAATATTTGAAAAAAAATGTGTCCAAAATGGCAATACCCAAAGTGTTGATTTTCATTCAATTTTTTTTAATGAGTTACCCAATAAATACACTGAATCTATCCTATGCTCTTCTGGAAACCAGTTTGATTTCCTTTGGTGAAAAGTAGCAACAATGCCCTATAATTCTACTCTTTCAACTTCATCCTCTTTGCGGCTGAATTGGCCCCACCTTCAGAGGTGCAGGGAAGACAGTTATGTTTTTTCAATCTCCAAATTCATAAAATATATGATACATAACTGACAAAATTCAAGTCAATTTTGCATCTTTATAATATTGTAGTTACGCAACAGGCAAATATACGAATTTTCCCCTTAAAACAGATATTATAGAAATTTAAAGCTTCTTCTTTCTTTGATTTAGGGTGGAGAAAACCCAAAAATCGATTTCGGTTCATTATCATTATAATTTTTCAAAATGCAAATAACTCTCATTTCCTATCAAGCAGAAATTATTCGATGCATTCATGACGATTAAAAAAAATCGTTTTGTTATGAACATTAATGTTTTTTGGGGTCAATAAATATTGATTTAATTCTAAACTCACCCTTATCAGGCAGAACTTGAGCGAGAGTATACTGATCGGGATTCCCCTCCAGGCACAACTTGTACATGGCGTTCCGAATCACTTGAGGCGTCCTTTCGTTATTGCTCAACATGATACTCTTATACAACACGATACCGTCCGTTTCGACGCTGTCCGTCTCGTACGTCACTTTGATGATGTAGAAATCGGGGCTGCTCTTCTGAGAGTTGTTGCTCAACGTGCCGGAGTTGTTGAATGGCGCTTGCAGCTTGTTGTTGGCGCTGCCCGAGTGCGAACTGTTCAACGACGCGTCGAGCGACGGTATCGACGAACTGCTGCTCGAACTCGACATCTGCGACGGACTGAGCTTCCTGTCGATGCTGTTGTGCGGCGAGCTCGGAGTGCTGTCGATGTCGCAGTAGAACTGGGAACTGTTGCTGCTCGAAGTGCTGGCGATCGAGTCGTTCTTCTTGTGGCCGGGAGTCGCGGCGCGCTTGTTCTTGCTTTTCGAGTTGTTGGCGCCCGTCGAAGGTTCGATTTGGCAGCTGAGCTGGTACGCCTCCCTGTCGTCCAGCACCAGGATCGTTTCGAACCATCGGTCGAACGCGGGGTCCTCGGTGAAATGGTAAGCGTTCGCAGCGCCTGGAAACGATTCAAATTATGTAACAAAGTCGACGTATATTATATCAGCAACAATGAAACCCTTTCTCTACGCCCATGACTTCATCTACGCCTATGTGTTTTGGAGAAGACCACGCCCATCGACCGTTATCGCGATTCATCGAGAATGTTCGAGGGAGATATCAACTGCATTTGTTTCACTATCGCGAAGGATCCAGAAATATTGATACCCGTTCGAATAGGGTAAATTACAGAGCTATGGACCTATATATAGCGGACGAGGAGAAGTACGGAGTTAGTTAAGAAACTCATAGTTATTTGAGTTATTTATTGAGTTGTGAATTAGCTGTTTAGTGATTCGTTGACTCTATTGCAATAAAGTTGTTTTACTTGCTGTACCAATTGTCACTTATTTTGGAACCTAAAGTAAAAACGTATCAATATCAATCAAAATTTATTCAATCAATATAACAGTTTTTGCAAACGAACTACCACAAATATTGTGGCAGCAAGAGAAATAATCAGAAAAGGTGTAACTGGTAAAACTGTTCACATCTACGCAATAGCAGTGAAGTATTATTACTACCAGTCCTGAGGAGACCATGAGTGTCATGAAGACAAACATTAAAATGCCACCATCAGTTAAAACCTCTGTGGTTAACACTCGACACTCTGGTTTTGGCATAAAAAAAGCATGCCACTTCAACTTAACCACTATCTTTTATATCACTAACTATTCAGAGTAATAAATGATGGAATCGGCCGATACTTGTTGAAGATTCATGATAACACAATTAATATATAACGTTTATTGCTCCCAAGAAATAACACTTATTTATAATAGGGAACATCTTGATTTCAAGCAGTTAAATTCAGTGCTTCATTAACAAAAACAAGAAAAAAAAATTATACATGATATAGTCATGTATAATTTTAATTTCCACTCGTAGTACTACAATACGCCTGAAGAAGATATTGTATAATGAAACACGCATTGCAGTTTTTCACTATACAATAGCGTTTTAGCAGTACTAGTAGTACTATAATACCAAGAGCTATTCTGCAGTAAAACGGTTTGCGGTTTTGTAAACTGTCTAGTGTTTTTCAATTAGGTTTGTATTTGAAGTAGGTTATTGATCAAGCCTTTGTTGATAGTTTGGGACAATACATGGTATAATCCTCGATGACTACTGACTGAATTAAAGTGAGGGGTGAGCTTTATGAAATCGATTTTGGATTTCAAAGATCAGATTAGTTTTAATTTCGCTATATATTGTAACGATACTGAATGAATAACGGGTGAACGCTGGACACTTCTCGAAGGGAATTTGCGAATGTTCTCGGCGTTCGAGTTGAAAGTGGACGAGGCCTGAGAGGAACTCCTCTGTTCGAATAGTGTTTATAAGGAAGGGTTTTCTTCAAGAGAGGGGGTTTTTAGAGAGTTGAGTAAATAATTCAATGGAGTTTTAGTAAGGAGCTTAGCAGAAGCGTTTAGTGAAAAGTGTTGAAAGTTTCAGTCAGAAGTCAGTTGAGCAGTCTGAGCAAATTATTAGTAGTACAGAAATTTTCACAGTGAAGTCAATAGAAGCAGTTGAGCGTTGCTAGGAGTATTATTTAGAAAACTAACACCGAAATATCGTGGTATTAGGAGTGCGATATTGATAATGAATAAAAATTAATAATGCTGAATACGAAGAGTACATCGTACGATACAGTGGAAGACATTGAGAAATTTATTCAAAATCAATTCGCGGATTTGGAAAGACGACGGCAGGAGGGAAACAAGTAGAGGAATAGCGATGGCGGAATAAAAAACAATAACAGGAACAAGAAGCACTTCATAAAATTCTCGAAGAACGGAGAAAAGAACGAGAGGATGAAAAGAAAGAACGGGATGATGAAATTTTTTTCCAACATGTGTTAGAGTTGTTAGAGAAAAGTAAAGTACAAATGGAAGAAATGTAAGAAGAACTGGAAGGAGAACTAAAGAAAGATGTCAGGAAAATCGACGAAGAATTCCAAGACCCAAAATCGCTGAGAGAGGTGTGCCACTTCAGAAATTTTCATGAAACCACAGACTTTTGAGGAACAGTCTCTTGGTCCATGTATCGCTAACAATTTGTGGCTGCGACAGGCGTCAGCGCCCAAAGGATGGGACGAAGAATAAAAAGGTACGGCACTCATAGTTACTCTGAGAGGGCAAGCTTGGGTATGTTGCAGACAATATCCATCGAACAGCAAAGTAAATATATGAGGATATGATTTCTGCATTACAGTTGTGGTATGGTATCAAATGAAAACACGCACACAAAAATCATGTGAGAGTCTACAAGAAGTCTAAGCAGATGTAAGACGCCTATTTCAGCTGGCTTGCCCAGAAGCACTTGGGGATTTCAAGAAGCAGTTAGCGGTGCAGATTTTTACAGATGGAGACCCGGAAATCCAAAGAACTCCGCAGCTGACAAATTTCAAGGAGTAGCAATGCCTTGAACGTTTTCTAGAAGTTGAGACAAGTCTTCAACACCTCGAGGCCGAAAGTACGAGCAATATCAATGGAAGAACCTGAACAACAATGTGATGAAGCTACTAGTTCTTTCGATAAGGTTCTGGAGGAGATCAAATCCTTGATGAGTGGAATGAGCTCTCAGAAGATGCTTCAGATGCAGAAAACCTTGACGTCTTATTAAAGACTGCAGGGTGAGAATGCCACAGAGGACATGACATAGATAAAACCAGGATATCACATGAGAGATCGCAGGGTGAGAATGCCAACAAGGTCCAACTCATCTGCAAAGATGAGGCCAAGTTTGCAAACACCTGCATGGACAGAATCATCCAGCTAGTCCTCAAATAGGCGACAGGAAAAAAAGAATTAACCAGCATATCTGAGCACTAGCTGGCTAGCAATAAAGAGCCCCCAGGATCATCCGTGCTAAAAGACTAAGAAGAACAACCGGCAATTTTAGGAAACGTATAAGCAAGTGAACGCCGGATAGGGAACAATAAAGTGGGTGGGTTGAAGACATTTGAACAACAGCAAAAATGACAGCTGCAAAGAGTTTCATCAGGAGTGAAAGCGACATCCAAATCGACACTGGATTTGATCGAGATGATTAAAAATTCTACCTAAATCAGAGAAAATTACATCTACCAGCTGAGAACCATCACTTCTCTCAATTGATGCTTTGCTACATTCAATAAGAATAATTTTAGAAACAGAAGTGAGATTTTTTAATTGAAAGTCATAACTTTCTGTCATAGAATTCATTGGCCATGATGGTTATAGCACAAAATTGCAATGAAGGTGTATTTGCAAATTGATAATAATAATAACTTTAATGATCCCAAGAAACATACATGCTCATACAGGGGATTGAAAAAAAAAGGGGAAAAAAATACATATATATGAACAAATTGAGAAACAAATGAAATAAAGTATTATGTCAGTTGCATATACATATAAATGAAAGGATAACAAATAGTATAAATAAATGAATCAGTTGAATCAGGCATTATCGATACATTATAAAAATAATTTTGTGGATAATTAGTCGTTTTTATTGATAGCCGTGAAATATCTCTATTTTGAATTTCGCAACAGAATTGATATTTTTTATCTGTGTAGGTAGACTGTTATAAATTTTTATTCCAGAAAAGTATGACTTTTTTCCAAAATCGCTTTTTATTTGTATGGTTTACAAATTATTCAACTGTCTGGTTGGATGATTATGGCTATCAGAACATATTATGTAGGAAAGATTTGAATATTTATATTTACTCTTAGTTGAATGGATGAAAACACAAATTCTTGACTTGAACAAAGAATCTATAGTCAATAGGTTCCTCGGTTTGTATAGTTAACTTGTCGGCTCTAGAAATGGTAATTTATAAATACATTTAAGGGTTTTCTTTTTTGTAAAGATTTTAATGGTTTCAATATATATTTTGATGCAGTTCTCCAAACAGATAGCAAATAATGTAATGTTGAATAAATAAGACTGAAGTAAATCATTTTTATATATTTAATTGTAGAAAAGCCCGTACTCTATATAAAACTCCAATGATTGGAGATATTTCCTTCCTAAGATTTTGTTTATTTGTTGTCCACGATAAAGTTGGATCGTAAAATCCCAAGAATTTTGAGTTTTTTGAACTTTCAATTGTACAATTGCCGGAAATAAGAGGTGGCATATTATTGGGTAGTCTCCTTTGGGATATATACATGTAACTCGATTTTTGGGGATTTAAAGTTAATTTATGCATATTCAGCCACAATATTATGTCACTGAGGTCCTTTTCCATTTCATTTTTCAATTCATTAGTGTTTTTAGAGAAATAAAATGAGGTGGTGTTATCAGCAAATAATTTTAGATCTCCATGTAAATTCAGTTCTGATATTGAATTAATGTAAACAAGGAAAAGAATAGGTCCAAGGACTGATCCTAGTGGTACGCCACATGAAACATTCCTTAGTCCAGATCTATATTTCCCCATGTACACAAATTGCTTTCTTCCAGGTAAATAGTTGCGAAACCAATTATAAGTTGTACCTCTGATGCCAATTTGATATAGTTTGTTGAGTAATATTCCATGATGAACTGTGTCAAATGCTTTGCACAGATCCAATGATAAGAGACCACATTTATAATTGGAATCCAATTTCAGCTGAATGGTAGTAATAAGATCTACAGCTGCAGACTCAGTTAAAAACTTTTTTTAATGAAATACTAGGTTTTCAAAAAAAATCAAGTGTCTTGGTTCATTATCATCGTCACCATTGTCAGAAACGTAAATATTCGATCATTTGAATAAAAAATACTCACCTTGCAGTAACTTAATCTGCGCCAAAACTTCAAACTCCTTCCGCCTCTTGTCGAAGTTGATTAAACCGTCGCCGATCGTGTCGGGTATGGCGGTATCGATCATCGTGAGATCAGTCAAGAACGTCCCTAGATAGGGTATGGTGCCGAAAAAAATGTTCGCGGTGTGATTATTCTGCTTTTGAAAAACTTTTTGCAAGTGCTTGTCGTTTTCGCCGAAAGTGTCTGCGAATTTCGCGGTACCCTCTCGCATCAGCAGCTCCCTCTGTATCATCTGGTTGTTGTCTTCGCTAAAGATCCTCGCCAGTTCCGTGAACATTTCGATTTTTTCTTTGGGTATGGCCTGCCAGGTTTTCTGCAACCTAGAAGTGATTCATAACGTGGATTAACTCGTTGAACACTCATCAATTTTATATATTTACGAGTTGATAAGTGAATTTTTTTGTATTTAATCTACTGTATTTAGATAATTTGGAATGAATCATGGGAACTTCACCTTGTGGTTGAATTTCCACTTTCAAATATATGAAAAAGCAGAATTTAAATGAATTTCTTTGAGAAGACAATTGAGTAATACAAAACAATCTCCTACCACATAGTATTCCATCAATTAATTCATTTAATGATCCTATCGAGAATGGAATACGATTATATTATTCCTTTAACAATTAAATTAAACCATGGCATTGTTACTATGTAAAGAAAAACTTTTCGAAAAGAAAAAATTTCAGTTTTTCAATATATTCTTGGTGAGTCTGAATATCTACTTTATTTTTTTTTAAATTGTATCATAGTATTTCATGTAATAATAAATATATATATATATATATATATATATATATATATATATATATATATATGAATTAATATCCCATCGCCATATTTTCCTTTTTTATCCAAGGGTTCTATTTTGTTTTTCATTGTATTAAGGCCAAATCGTGATGAGGTATCTAGTATAAGAATATGCGTGTTTGATAGACCAGAATATGTAAAGATCAATCAAAATATGAATTATGATTGAAACAGAACAATATTTTTTTTATTATTGATAAAATTGACAAATTTGCTTTTGTATTGATAACAAGGCAAGTATCTATGAGCCTCATTTATTGGTTTATACCATCATATTTTCATCTGAAAATCATCAAAACAGTTTTATTTGAATTAATGGAAAGATGAATTGGGTTTTCAAATTGAGATTGCAGAGTCACTTTCGCAAAAACTTCAAATTAATTGGACCATTGAAAAATATTCCTTATCAAGAGTGGATTTTTTGTTAGAAAATTGGTATGCGATTACTACAGTTTTTAGCACTTCTTATGTGAATATTAATCATGAATTATGCTTGATAAACATATTATATATGATTTAAATTACATTCCAAAGTTTCAAAATAACATCGCCGGGCCACTTCAACTAATAAGCACCACTTTGACATTGAAACTTTTATCCAGACTGTGTATCGCCTCTCTTGAACCCACTATACAACATGTCCATTTATTAATGACCACCACCAATATCACATTTCGAATTATTTTATGAAATGTTGATATTTATCTACAGTGAAATAGTGTGATATCAGGAGAAAAGTTCTATCAGGTCTTTCAATAACAATCATTGGAGCTAAAGTGAATTTTAAGTAATTTTTGGATAATTATTAATGCTTTCATATATCAGAACATAAAATGCAATTTTATTTTCAAGTAAGTTTCATCTCGACACTAACCTGTAAATAGGGTTGCTCTGAAGGCCACTGATGATAGCCTTCAGACTGGAGAAATTCTTGATCAATCGAAGTTCTTGTGCTATATCGATCCACGTGGATATTATCGCTGCCCTGTCGCTAGATTTGAGCCCGGGTTCGACTAGAATAGACGATATAACTCGGAAAGACACTGCGTTGAATTGGTTTACGGTAGCCAGCACAGTTGCTGCATCGTGCGATCTGCTCTTGTCCCTCCTAGACCACACGGCGCCTAGACACTGATGAGGCACCAATTTTTTGAATAAATCCTGGAAGGAATCGATAAATGATTTATCATAATTTGCAGTGGTTGAGGGCCGTTCATAAAATACGTCACACTAAAATCAGCTTTTTTGACCCCCTCCTCCCCCATTGTCACGCTCTGTCACACTTTTTGTGACCCCCTCTAGAAATATTTCGTCACAAAAACTAAGACATCCCCCTGCTGACTATGACTCTTTTTTCCTGCTCGAATCTACTATATCATGAGTTCGAATCTACTAAAAACTACTAAACCATTTACGGAAAACTGCTACAATATCTGTTGGCCGATTCATATCGTTTTTTTAACATCTGACTACTAGGTGGCGATGTTCATATATAATAGAAAACACCCCAGAGAGCGGATTTTTTTCTGTTTTAGAAATTTAAATAATTTATATGTTGGTTGGCCTTTGGTTTCAAGATATTTATAAACAATTTCAATATGGATGGCCACAAATAATATACATATTTTACATAATCAGAAGATTCAATGCTCAATAACAAAATGAAACAGTAAAAAATCGCTTTATTTTGTTTCATTTGTATAGTGAAATACAGTGTAACAAGATTAATTCGCATTCTCACTTGAAAATTCATTCGCAAAGATGGAGTCACTATAAATTTGATTAAAAAATCTGACGAGTTTAGAAATTCGTTAGAAGAAGATTTCTTTCATACCAAAATTTTCCAATTTTCGTCAGAAATCTACTAAAAAAGCAAATTTCTACCAAAAGTGGTCACGCTGGCTAGCGCTTATGTCAAAAAATAATAAACGGCGAACATCACGTTGCCGTATATCCCCCGTCCCCCCTTGTCACATCTTGTCACACTCAGCCAGACCCCTCCCCTTGTATGCGAACGTATTTTATGAACGGCCCCTTGGTGAAAGCAAACCACCTTTTCTCAAAGAGTTCAATTTTCCAACACCAAGCTGAAAACACTTGAATCAGTCAATTTATTCCAGCGAAGAATTTTTATTGATATTAATTTTATATTTTCCCCTGCCAAATACTCCTACAAGTGTGTACTCAGGCGGCAAAGCAGTGTGGGGGGGCTAAATTTATCGATTGTCCTAGTGCTTCGTGGCCCTCAACATTACACATTTGCTTAGTAGCGTGTCATGCGCATTGCACATTTCACCAAGCCCGGTCGGAAAATGTCTGCCTTGGCTTTGATTCAAACTAACTGTTAAGACCGCATATAGGCTAAGAACAAGCAGCTTAGGTCTATGTCAGTAGAGCTGGGGAAACGCGAGTCAAGTGTTTTTTAAATAATTGCTTTGAAATGAAATTGGGAACAATATTTTCACTCTGGTCAATGAGTAATTGAGCTCTGTCCGAAAAAGGTTCACTTTAAAATGGAACTGGAAAAACACTAGCAAGGTTATGGGAAAAATTTGTATACCTTATGCCACTCATATTATTTGCAACAGTTTGTCCTATAAGGACATCATAAAATGAATACTACAAACAGTATATAGTATTGGTTTGATAATGTCAGTATACTACGAAATTGCAGTAACGTTAGTTACAAATAATATAAGTGGTATATAAAGTCATAGGAAGTTTTATATCTTAATTTTCATAAAATAATATTATTTCAACAAGTGGATTTGAAAAATCTATTGAAAGTTCAATTCTAAAGGATGAGTAAAACGAGATTTTTTCAACTTAACTTGTTGAATTTTTTTTATTTCAGCATATTACGCCTAAAAATATTTTCGTCTCAAATTTGACAGACTTGAGTAAAACAAGATATGAACTCTCAACTAGTTCAAAGTTTAAAAAACCAACTATGATTAAAAAATTTCTTTTTTTTTTCATTATTCGAATCATTAATTTTTTCCTTGAATTGTTTTTTGATTTTATTTGCATTTCCATCTTTTTATATTTCATCTTCTCTAGGTTTTCATTTATCTTATTTTGATTTGTCGATGTAATCTATTTACCAATCATCAACGTACCACATCCATTCTGGTGAGTTGTTCAGCGAAGTGGCGTACAGGTACATCTGGCAAATTATAGACCCTCCATCCCGCTGCTACAGATCGCATGGCAAAAGCTGGTGGAGGTGCTAAGAGTGGATCTATGTATGCTTCTCTTGTATATCTGAAAAAAGGTGGTTTTCAATATGATGATAACGATGTTTATTTAACCTATTTCATAAAATTAATTCTCTTCAGCAATCAATTCATTTTTTGATCTATTTCAATCAGACAACTGAGAAAACCTATGTATCCCTCATGATAACAGTGCAAGCGCTGCGAAACATTCCGTTTGAAAAAACCGATGACCTCATTCTGATTGATGATTTGAGTTAAGAAAGACTTGATTAATGATATTGTGGAGGTTGCCGGACGGAATTATGGTCCAGTTTTTTTTTTTCGGTCCTATAATAGTTTTCGCTTCCATCGCTGTAGCTGCGAAAAAAAAATTGTTATTGACTATTAACACCTGGTTTAGGTAAGGAATGGAGAAAAACGGTATGATCTAATTCAATACAAATTCAATAAAAAAAGTGGTTTACCTATCAATAAGTAGTGAAAAATTCATTCAGGTAAGTTTTGACAATTATTGCCGATGCATTTGCAAAGGAAAATACAATTGATTTCGCTTTTTCTACAAGTGCAAAGCATTGTCAGGCATTCAGCATTATATTTGCAAAGCCTGATCAAAGAATTTGTCATAGGTGGTTTTGCCATTTGCACCGGGTACAACTTTCCATCTCGTCTTTCATAACCGTATTGGAGTAAGTTCGGAGGCCCATGTATTGCAGCCCTTAAGCAATGTAAATACAAAACATCAAAAGTTCTAATAATTTCATTTCATTTGAATTGAATCCCAGCTTAAAAGATATTTATTGGCTGATCCTTCAAACCAAATCCCTCAAAAACTACTATTCGATAGCTCATGCTAAAAGTGGATGTTGAGTACGAAAACATCGGAATCTGCACAATTTATAAAAACTTGTTCAATTCCTTCACGAACAGCAACAAAAATATGGCTGAAAATCCTTCAATCTGCTTCTGGAGAGATGAATGAACATATTTCGACGGAAAAAGGTTTCGTTTTCTTTTTGAATATTAATGAATAGTTCATTAATAATGTTATGAAATTTTCTAGCGCCGGCCTTGTCGCTCGTAAACGCAGAATAATATGAATCTTACAATTCAGAAGACCTATTACCTTGGAGCTTGAAGATTTTTTGGAGTCTTTATATCCACCTGTAATGGCCAGCTGGGATTTTGGTTGAAGGACTTGCTATAAATATTTGTAGTCAGTTTCAGTTAGTTTCGGTTTAGCAGTGTCTGAGGTGTTCTTTTTTTTAAATGATTTATTCAACGTCGACCTTTTTTCCCTACCAAGGCCAATCATTGACTCCGGTGACCACATTTCCCCCAACTAGAAATTTTGCCGAACACTCTGGTATTCCAACCAGAGGTAGGGATCCTTTACGAGTCCAACAACCATGGACTCAGGACCGCCGGTTTACGTCTCCTCCGAAGGAAATCAATTCCTCAATATATCTTGTGTTCATTGATATATTGCCTGAGAGCTATGATATTATACTTTGCTGCAGTTTTATGAGCTTTCGACGCGGTCTTTCCCTGCTGCTTAGCTTCAGATATCGAATGACCAGTCAACATGGAGAGCTAGGCCATGCCCGTGAGGTATTCTTTTCATCATTCTTTTGTTGATTAACTATCATGATTGTAACGTGCATAGAATTTTTGCCACTTAATGTTCCCTCGAAAGTCATTGTCACAAAGTCTAAGATTGTTCAACAGTATTGAATATGTTTCGATTTAGTTAGGTAGGTGGTGAATGAATTCGGCTAGAGCTGTATGTTGCGGTGTCTTTCTGTTCGTTAAACTGATATATATCACTAAACACCGCTAATGCTTCATGGAGTGTATTGCCTGACAATTTTAGATTTTGATTGCTGAATGAGGCTTGTATGAAAGTCTTCCATTTCGGCGTGAATGTGCATTTCTTCGCGGCAACTTCTATAAGAATTTCATACACAACTTTTCCTCTGGTATAAGTTCAGTAGTGGATGGTTCCTTCCGTAATTCCTTAGCACACATGACGATTTTGCTACAGTCTAGCCGACGTACACGTTCAGCTATTTCCTTAATGGACTTCCTGCCATGAAAACCAAAGAAGATTGCTTCCTCTCAGTAAGACATGAGAATGAAACCTTGTCACCAAATTTATCGATCAGCATCACTTTGAGATCACGATTAGAACTACATCCTCTACTTCAGTACAGTCATGCGTTGAGCCGAGTATGTCAATTCAAAAGCGGTCGTCGAAACACCGTCTTTTATATCCGCCATTAATTTTTCAAAAGCAGCCAGTAACTGTTTTTGTGATATTTGTTGTTGGTCGACCTCTTTCGTTACTAGAAGATATTGGCAATGAAACGTAATTTCTTCAACACGACGTATGATATTGGAAGTTTCTGCAAACAAATCTTCCGGTGTTTTGTATAACAAATTTTTGTGAAAATTTCATAGTATTATCAACGCATTGAAAAACAGCAAAGCTGCTGAAATCTCAGTTAAAAGATGACTTTTTTATTATGGTTTTCGTCGTATACCACAAATGGAACATCATGAGTCACTCGACGAATCGCTGTTGCTTCTTTTTGATTTGCAGGACAGTTGATGATCCAGCTACGCCCTGTGTTGTTGATGAAGCTCTTTCTTCCAGCTCCCTATGTATTGACGACGAAGAATTTTTTTTACGCTGATATAGCTGGCCATGCAACTTTTATACCACGAGAAGTGTTCTTCATCAGCATTCGGATCAAACAACTTCTCAAATTTGTCTGAAATTTCGTCTTTGCGTCGTCTTGCTGCATTTGAATAGTTTCTTTCGGTTCATTCACCAGTTCAGCATGATTTTTCGTTCGCCTTTTTTTTAATCTAATAATTGTAGCGATATTTATTCACTTTAAAGAAAGTTATCACAGAATTCGAAGCACTGCTATTTTAAGTATTGGAAAATGTATCTGTTATAATAATGGATGAAGTTCAGCTATAACTGAAGTCACAAAAACTGTTAAGAAAAGCGCGGCCCGCTCCAAAACTCGAGAGAAGGTATGTGACGCTGGGAAGGAGATTTATAATAAAACTGACAAAGGGCTTTTCTGGCAACTTTCAGTTCCAGGTTTGCAAGGATCTTGCAAAATAATTCCAGTCGAGAAATAGCGGTCAATGGAATCGAAAACTCCTATTATAGGGCCGAAAAAAAAACTGGACCATAATTCCGTCCGGCAACCTTCAGATTATTATTCATCAAGTCTTCCTCAACTCAAATCATCAATCAGAATGAGGTCATCGGTTTTTTCAAACGGAATGTTTCGCAGCGCCCGCTCTATAAAGCATTTCTCACAGTTTGGTATAAACCGAGAAAACTCACCTTTCTATTCTATGACGAACCTTGGAATCAAGTTCGGTGGATGGCAGGTATTCTTCACAAAAATGAAGCAACTGACGTAGTGCTGAGTGATTAGGAGGATCTTTGAAGTCTTCAGGATAACTATCAAGCCAAACGTGTAGAGCAGAAACGATAGTCCTATGAAAGAAAAAAATCATTAGATAATTAGCAGAAACGATAGTTCTATGAAAGAAAAAATCATTAGATAATTTGTAAGTGAATTTATTATAAAGCTACCCACTATTGCATATTATTTATTTTGATGAGAATTTCTTTCAAATTTTGACTGATTTGTATATTGTTCAACGTTTGCTAGGAGAACAAATATAACTCCCATTTGAACAGGAAATCATAATCATATTTTAGTTGGAAAACGAGTTACCTGCATCAAATTCTCTGAATCGCGTTATTTTCATTTTTCCAGGTAAAGAATGTGATTAGCGAGTAGTCAATACATCATAAATTTCAAAGCGTCAAATATCTGAGTCATTTAAGGAGATAGCGAGCATTTTTTGTAAATGAGTTTTTACCTCAACCGTTTTGTAGCAAAAAACTAACGAAGAGAAAGAAAGTCTTTAGTGTCCCCCAAATGAAAACAAAGGTGTTTGTTAAAACATTGAATTGAACTGGCCGATACTAGATGAAAATCCATATTAACAAAAATAGCACAGTTTCCTGAACCCTCAAAACGGGTTTACAAAACCGCGAGCGAATTAGAAAAAAAATTATATATGTCGTATATTGTGATGCATCAGCAATCGAAATATTTGTTTTAATATGTTGTCATTTCCATTAATAGTCATTTTTTTGTTTTTGTTTTTTCAGTTATTCAAATTTCTCTATTCGTTCAAAATTATCATTTGATTTCTTACTTTCAGAATAATACATTGCAGCATTGGAATAATTTGTTATTGAATGTAATTCGGAGGGAAAATAATATAATGTAAACTTTACCAAACTTGTACCAAAAATTACTAATTGATACCTTATTTAAAAGGACTTCAAATTTTTTATCCAACAAGCACTTGTGCTGATTATCGGTTATGAACTTTTGAATCAGTAGATTAGTTCCAATTTCAATTAACTATTACTTCTAAACGTTGAAAAATTAGTGTTCAAGCATCGCGATGAGAGTTTTGAAAAAAATGGCTCCCGAGATTGTTTTTTTTTAACATTATTTACACCAAATAAAGTGTTTTCTAGAAAAAAAAAATATGAGCCTGTCTAAGCTTGAACTAGTCAGTTCGAGCTGAAAGTTATTATTCACACTAATGCAAGTTCAATCACAAAATATTGTTACGAAATGTCCTAGCGCCGGCCCTGACGATCGTAAACACAGGGGTCGAACAGCGAAGTCATTTTTCCAGGAACCCGTAAACTGCGTGGAGAATTCGATACACATCATCGAGGCTTCTCTCGAAGATTCTCCATAGGTGTACGCAGGTATATAAGCAGTGGGACATCGCGGAGACAGTTTTTCAGAGCTAAGTGGAGCAGAGTTTATTCGCAAAGCAGAGTTTGTATTAGAGAGAGTTTATCAGAGTGTTTGGTATAGAGCGTTGAAAAGTTAACGGAGCAGTTAAGTGATTCTTTTGTATTGTGTTGTGACAGAGTTGTAATAAAAGTAGTTCAGAGTTTTAATCAACGAACCCGAGGAAATATCGTAACAATATTTAGCTCCAAACTACAACTTCAATGTACGAACCCAATCAGAACGTCAAAAATCGTCACTCACTTCTTGTGCTGTTCATGTTGATCGGGTCTGCCGTTTTGCGGACCGTCGCAGAGGTCGGCGTACCTCTGCAACAGCAATTTGAGCACCTCCTTGGGCGAAGAGAAACTCCTGTAGGTGGCCAAAAAGACGTTGATGTAGGTGGTTTCCAGTTCGCCGTCGTCGGTGGAGAGAGCTTCGACTAGTTTTTTGAGGGTGCCCGCCTTCACGAATCTCACGCGGACCGTTTCCCATTCTAGGTGGGAAATTTCGTCATCGGAATCCTGGAAAAAAATACGGTTAGTGTGTTTGAAAGTGGAAAAGCGAATCATACGATGGCATGCGAGTAATTTTGCCCGGATTAACTGATTTTGAAAATATTTCAGATGTTTATCAGGAGATTGAGACTTTTGGATGACTGTATCACAAGAAAGTTTGTCATTAGTACGATTTTGGCTGACAGCCTCTAGGCAGGCTCTGCATCATAGAGAGTAGCAACGTTCGTTAGATCAACTTAGAACGTGGACGGTTTCAAACAGAATGAGGATATGATTCCAAATTATGCTCATTTTTTTTTCTAGTTTCATTGTATCCATTTGAAAGAATCTTTTTTTTTTTCAGGAAAAGAATAAAGGATTATGAATATGTCAAATGTGCTATAGCAATGCTATGCCAATGTGGTAGCGGTCGACAATATTCCTTGCTGACTGGTATTAGCTCAATTAACTAACTCTATTGCATTGATGGACTGGCCATTATGACAGTTCATCACATAACATCATGGAATATATTAGAGAAAAGAAGGATATGCACATCGACGAGATATTGTGAAGGACAAAATGATAATTTTGTACTTGGGATGATGAAATTGATGGATCAATACTATATTTTAGAGTAAAATTGATGGAAATTTCAAGAAGGCGATTGGATGCCATCTGGAAAAAACATTTAATGAAAAGGGGGGTCTTGTGGTACATCGTTTTGAAGCTCCTGACGAATACTTACAACCATAGAAGTCCATACCTTGACCTACTACAAAATGGCGGAACATTTAATAATTACCTGAATACTAACATATTAATATCGATATTTATTTTATAGAAATATTCGTTTTTATCGGCCATATGGCAATCACAACATGGTAAGGTTTGATAGGTTATTTTTTGTTCATTAGAAAGACAAAAATGTCAATGTCGATATTGAATATACGGCAGAGAATAATAAATATTTGTAGAGATATCGGCGTTGTTGTGTTTGAAAATGTTCGATGTGAAATATCGGATAGGCTGTTCTTATGTCAAGACGTTTAAGGCAATCATTTCTAGCATCTTCTGAACTAACTCAGCTCATTTCCTCAGACTATGAAGTTAAACGTCGATGTATTCAGGCAATTATTAAATGTTCCGCCATTTTGCAGTAGGTGAAGATATTCACTTCTAATTCTACGGTTACAAAGTATTCGTCAGGAGCTTCGAAATGATGTATCACAAGACCCCCCTTTCCATTTATTTAATTTTTTCGGATGGCGCCTAGTCATCAATTTCACTTTCGGGTTAACCCGTTGAAAAAATAAAGTAGGGGCATTAGCGCCGGCCCTGTCGCTCTTAAACGCAAAATATGTGAGGGGTCAAAGAAAGTATATAGCCTTCCAGGAAATCCAGACTCGCGTAGAAAATTCGATACACATCATCGAGACCTGTCTGGAAGATTCACCAAAGGCGTACGCGAGTATAAATAGGGAGTTACTTCATCGAGACGGCAGAGTTTCTAGTAGAGAGAGTTTGTAGAATTGAGATTGGAGAATTCAGAGCTTAGTGGGGAGTCGAAGTTTTTATCAGAGTTTTAGTACATTACAGAGTATTTGGTAGTTTAGTTGAGCACTTTGAGTGATTGTATTGTATAGTAATGAAGGGTTGTAATAAAAGTAGTATATTGTTGTTTGGAGCTTTAATAAACGAACCCAAGCAAATATTGTAACAATATAAGGTCTGTTAGGATGGCATCTGAGTTGCATTGTTCAATTGAAATTGACCCGAAATGTAACTAAATTTCAGGTGAAAATGTAACATGATAATTAGATAAGTTAATCGAAAATGTTATATCTAGAGATATTTTTTCCAGATTTGAAGAACAAGAACAACACTGACCGTTAAAGCGATCAATTAAGTAAGTCATTATTCTGAAAAAATTGCAGCTCACGTGTATAAATGTAATATATTATTATAACAGTTGTTAATTAACTGTGTACGGAACGCAACTTTTACGAACCATTTATTGAAATCTAACAAATATTAAACATTTTTAAGTCAACGGTACATTGAAACTAAGTCATGAATCAGACAAGTTTTTATAGTTTCAATTAGATTGGACCGAAAAAGTGTATGGTTTGATTATATTCTATAAATTTGTCATTCTTAGCAATGAAAAATCAATTTGTCCATCTGAAACGGGTATCAGCGCTACAATTAGTTTGAATTATCCATGAAAAACAAAAAATTCCACTTTTTTCTCTGAATCGATGTCATCTTCTGGCATTTTGTGATAAGTAATTTTGAAAATGTGTGACACAGCCTACGACGTCCGTAAAGAAAATGTAAGATAAGAAAGGCTTGAAAACGAACTCCCCAAAGTCATCCATCCGTAATTTCCATCCCTTCTTATGATATTTCCTCAAGGTTGGCTAATCTTTTTCGTCCAGAAATTCCAAACAATATCGAATTAGTGATCACACTGGTGAGTTTAGATATCTCCCTTTTAATTTGTTTGAACTGAGAGGTACAGATTTGATCATTCAAGGCCAGTTTTTCAATGTACCGTTAACGAATTCGAATGTCAGCTAAATCTTCAAAAGCCAATCGAATATCTCGACCAAACACTTCGATTGGCTGTTGAGGACTGACAGTCAAGTTTCTTAGCAGGAGAAAGAAACACCGGCCTTTGAAGCACTTTCGGTTCACATCTAATGAAAAAATTTACTGTCCACCAATTCTCAACGCTATCACCGTTTCTATCACATTCATTGGAACTGTTAATTCTCCTAATCTTCATTTCATATTTATCAAATTTCTCATAAATATCACTCGTTTGTATTCGAGGTGAAAAACAAGCCATACATTTACACAAGAATAACTTCCAATTCTTGCTCTTGAGTGCTAATCTCTCGAAACGGTTTGGTGTTAATGGCCCCTCATTAAACCGTCTCGTAAATAAACATCTTTGCCCCTTCGAATTCAAAATTCGGGAGAGTTAAATTCTCGACATAATTTATTTTAACGACCAGCCCTCGTTACAGGATCGCGCGACTCCTGAGGCTATTTTCACAAGGTGTTCGCTGAACACTTCGTTCTCGACAATTTATATATTTTAGTCCAGTCACTCTAGATTTTGGTTCTAAATGAGAACTCAGAAAATAATCGTCAAAGCAGGAATTTATGATGTGCGGTTCGGGATGTTTCCATGAGTACGGAAGACAGACATATTGAGGGGGTGGAAAGTTGTTCTGAATAGAATGAATTAGGATGAGTGTGGATTCTCAAATTACCCCCTTTGGAGGTAACTTCATTTACAATTTTCATGTGCACATAATTTCACCAATACTCATCAGTGTTTTTTTTCCCTAAATTTTACTCGAAATTTTATCGCAGTTTAGTTATTATGATATGAATACATTGCGCTCTAAAACTTTTTTACAGATATGGACATTTTTTCACCTACAAAAAAGTTATTTTTTGTAAAATATCAGCTTTAAGAAATATTGACTTCTGAAGTTCCGACATTATTATGACGCTTTCACATTCATCCTTATCAATAGACCGCGGGCATGTGACGTCACAACACAACTGTCAATCAGCGCGCTGGACAAACAAATCATACTTCCATAAGCAACAATGGTATATATATATATATATATATATATATATATATATATATATATATATATATATATATATATTTTATTATATATATATATATATATATATATATATATATATATATATATATATATATATATATATATTATTCTTCCTGCTTACAGAGGAATTGTATGTGAGATGGCTGATAAAAGTAATTATTTCAACACCTTGTCTATGGATGTCCAGAAGAGATATTTAGAGAAGCTGAAGGAAAGTAATGGATGTGTTCCTTATTTATTGAAATTTGGGGATTGTAGTAATGTTGTGGAATATTTTCCTTAAGTTTCATGACATGTATGATATTAAAAACTATTTTGTATATGAGAGTGCATGCACAGGAGAAGACTTCGAAGGCTATAAAATTTTGGATTCATACAATATGTTCATATCTAAACGGATTAAAAGGATTGGAGTGAAGCTTGTGGAAAGAATTCTGAAAATGTACTTTAATAATAATTTTGAAAGAACAGATTTAGGGTATGTTATATAAGGCTCTACAAAATTATAAACCACAACCATCTTTTCATATGGTAATCCTATAAAAAAAGACAATTAGATGGATTATACTTCAAACTTTCAAAAAGGAAAAGAATAAGTCTGCAGAGTTTCCCGGAGATGATGGATTTCACGATAACCATTCTGCAACTCGAAATCAATATGGACACCAGAGTTTTGTGCATGTTCCACTTCTTCAACTGGTTAATTTATATCAATCAGAGTTTGATTTTGCTCATCAATAATATTCAAGTTTTGAACAGCTGGATAATTCACACAAAAAATTGCCTATATTTCCTAGATTCTTCGAAAATATCCCCTACAAAATGTTTTGAACACACCGTTGCCCATTTCATATATCAGAGGTTAAATCTGCTCTTCTAGTTGCCTAAATCCACAATTCACTTCTCTTTTCAGCAAGAGGATTATTCTTTTTTTATATTGTCGAAAATAGAAGGGAATCTCTGCCGCTTTTACTTGCACATTTCACGATGGCACAAAATTGAGGCTTTATTGAGAAAAAAGATTTTAAAATATGACATAAACACACACTTAGCATAGGTTAATCAAATTTGTTTGTCCAGCAGGCTGGATTGACAAATGTCATTTACTGTCGTCTGTCAGATATGCCCGCGGTCTATATTAGATTCATGAAGATTCAATCTGGAAAGCGTCCGAATCAGGTATCAGAAATATATCCACCGACTTTTTTTTTAATTCGTCAGCCAGAGTTACTGGAGTATTACAGTCGTAAGCGATCGCAAAGCGAGAAACCGAGAAGCTTAGAGAGCTTGACGAACGTTAATGTATAGCGGTTCGTCACATTCTCATGTAACAAACAATTAATTTTGATGTGGTTTCTGGGAAACTGTTCAACACTTCGGCAGACGTGTGGCATTGCGATTCGTAGTTTAAAACAGTTCCACGAAGTATTTGACATTCATTTCATTTTATACTTTCGGTTATTGAGATTTCAAAAGAATCGAGAAGATCTCTGGTTTGAATGTTCGAAGTGGTGCTAATCAGTTACAGTCTTTCCAAAATTGCACAACGATCTCAGATTGAAATTTTTGATTCTGGCTGCAATTCAACTGAAAAGTTTCTACAGCACAATTCACAACTAACATTCGTGAAAAAGTACAGACACCATTCTGAAATCGATACTAGGTGCAAATTACTTGAGAGAAAGTGGCGCTACAACCTTAATTTGAAATCACAATACTGAAAAGAAAAACACTTAGGCTCTAATCATTAGTCAGCAAACACATCTAATTGTCCTCCTTGATTTTTCAACATGCACAAATAATATTGGAACCACTAGCGTATAACGTTTACCGGTAACTACAAAACGATAAGTACAAAGGGTCATGAAGAAGGCGTGAATTATCACCAAAATTTCACCAATTAACTCTTGAACGACATAAATAATAAGTATTGTTGAATATAGCCAAGTATTGTACAGCTATTATTTGATAATTTTTGTCTGTTTTTTTCATTTCGGTGCAACCTTAGGGGTTTGCAATTTGCAATCAGAAAGCAAGTATTGTCACTTCCTTCAGTTTTACGGGGTCACAATCAAAGAGATGATATCAGAATAATATCATAGTTTTATGTTTGAAAGATTATAAAACAAAACTAGAAAAATGAAACTTTCTGTTCCACTAATTTAATATCAGGACCTCAGTACCGAATATAACCGTGGCCTTTTTATTCCAATGTTTTTTTTCGTACTGCTATTTAAAGTTCTATGGAATGAAACTACAAATAAATATTATCTTCCCTTCCTAATTCAAATTCTTTCCGATATTCTTGATGCACTTCATTTCCATTTTATCGCTTTGCAAAATTGATTTTTCTAATGGATGTGGCATTTGCCGACGGCTGTCTACAGTTTAACCTGATTTATTAGGATAATCATTTTGAATGTCAGAACGAAATGGAAAAATGAAGAAGGGTCCGGCAAAGGCATGAAATGTTTACCGAACAAAGTAAACATTTCCTGCTCATATCCTGTTATTGACCGAAGCATTTACTCAAAAATGTTTGAAATGAAGTTGCACATGGCAGCGGTTGTCATTATGATATCAATCAGATAGGGAAGTTCCTGTTTGTCGAAACCAGTGCAACATTCCAATGAGCGTGGGATAACCACTAGATTAGCAAACAGTGGAATCAACACTGTAAACAAAAATATTTTCTTTCGGTCAATCATTCCAAACAATTTAATCATCACTAAAATCATTCCATTCAAAATACATTACAAGGGCAAAAGACATGGTGAGACAGTTATTGGGATTTCAATTCACAGTCAAGAAACTTCAATTAATAAGCACCACCTTGACAACTTTTGCTATTTAAGGTTAGGACTTTGACGTTGTTTGAAAATCAGAAACCGTAAAAATTGCGACTATTACAATTTTTAGTGTTTTTTCCCTTTTATGTGAAAGTTAACCATGAAATGCGCTTGATAAACATTAGTAATAATTTTAATCATATTCCAAAATTTAAAAATAATATCGCAAGGCCACTTTGAGCAAGACTTCAATTGATAATAATCACTTTGACATTATTTGAAACTTTTCACCAGAGGACGTACCGCTTCTCTTGAAATCCCAATAGGTAGAAACTCAATTTTTTCGAACTGAAGTCATTTCTTTCCTCAGTTATTCATATCAATCAGATAGCATAAAACGTGAGCACTGTTTTTTCGATTTCACTTTCCTTGTAATTCATGAATATGCATAATACAAATAAACTACAAAATTCGCACAGGTCGGTAAGTTACAGCTAACTCATAAATATTTTTTTATCAGCACCACAACACTAAATGAAGTTCAATTCTGAAGCATTTGTGGTTTTCTAGTATTGAAATGTTCAATAATATATATGCAAATGTTGAAGAATACTTGCGGCTGGAAATTAATAATTCTCTAAGATCACACACACACACACACACAAAATCCAAATGAAGATATCGATTACAAAAATGAAGTAGAAGATCATGAACAGTCGAAGATTATACATTGGGTGATGTGAATGAAGTTTAAGCAAATTCGGCGAAGAAATAAAAAATGTCTTGCTAGAACGAAAAATAACGAGGAATTTAATATGAAAAGATGGAAAGAACATTATGAGAATACACTAAATGGAAACGAACCAAATAACAGGCAAAACGGTAAGTGAAAAGAAAACATTAACAAAAACATTGGGTGACGAGGGTCGATCTATTTTCAACAATGGGGTGACTGGAATACTCGCTTCATGAAGTATGAAAACGCGGATATATTGTCAAAGAAAGAGAAATATAATGGGAATATAGAGCTGGAGGAGAAGTTTTTCTAATGAGCATTCACAGATGACGTCATACTACATGAAAATTGGCACGACTCAACAAGAACATTCAATGTATGGAAAAAATAACACTGCTGGAGTATGTAGTGAAACGAAATTGGGTTTTTGAGTTCATGTAACTTAGCTATTAGCTAAACCAATCGAATGTCTCGACCAAGCACTATGGCTTCTAGGTAAGGCTCAGCTGATGATTGAAAAACCGGCCCTAAGATAGAAATAATATGAAATAAGGTAAGAATAACAGCGATAAGTGTAAGAGTTTGGAGTAAATCTATAGAGTCGTAAATTCAAAATTGGACAATTATGTGGTTGACTCTCATAAATAATGTATGAAATCAGCTGTAAGATTTGGCGCGTTCATCTTCATCCAGTGAAAATATTTTTATGGCATTCGATCCTCAATTCTACCGCCGGGAAACTTTTCAAAATGAACAAATTATGAAATTCTTTCTTTCACGGGAACATTTTTTCGTAAATATTCAAAACAGTTAACCAAATGAATAATTTAATCATCTTTCGAACAACTTGTTCAGGCCAGTCTCAAGTATTTACACGGCAGGTTGATGGGCTAATTCCTGCCAGAATTCCTGCCACTTTCAATTATTGGGTCAGGCACCGGTTTCGGACCTATGTGAAAGAATTTTCCAAAAGAAATCTTGATGATTAACACACAAAAAAGAGTTATACATAAATTGTTAACAAAATTCGTCTAACAAAAGTACCTTGTTGAAAAAGGGCCAGACTCAAATAAAATATGTACTATTATTATAATTTCTCTCAGGTTTTGAACGAGAACGAAGATCCGAATCACAAGATCTCGTTGAGATTCGAGTTGACATTAGACACGAACCAGCATACAGACAAATATTCATGCATTCTCCATTCAATTCAGCATTTTTGAAAACAAGAACTCACCGAGTGGGAAGAAGACAGACTTCTAGTAGGCCGGTGGTAACGAACTTTCTTGAGGTAGACAGTGTAGAGGGCGCCATCTGCTTTCTCCTCGCCCCACAATCGCCATGTGGGCTGCTGGAAGAAAATAAACAGATTGTAGAAAATGATACGTCAACATTTACACCTCCAGTGCGATGAATAATAAGGTGACTTTCAATATCGAGTAGCAGATGTTCGTAGGGCTAATAACTATTATCAGTAATTAGGAACGACGAATGAGGATCATTGATTTCCAAATGAATGGTGAATAAAGAATTTATGTAAAAAATCAATTATAACGGTGAATTCTCTACACACTCTCTATTATTACGACGTCCTAATATTCAAATATTATTGAGGTTAAGAGAGTTATCCATAACATATAATATTATTCAAAATGGATTTGAGAGCTACTTTGCAGTTTTCTGACAAATCTTAGATTTTATCCAATATTTTTTTCAACTTCACCTAATTCATGAAACATTGAAATCATTGAAAATTATTCGCAGCTGCTGCCTTTTCACCTGTTTCAAACAAATCAAACATAAGTAATGTGTTTTGGCAAAATTATGCCGATTTATCAACTCTCATAGACATAATTTCCTTTTTCTCGAAGTATCTGTCTACCTAACAAATTCATACAATGATTTATAATTTTTATATTCAGACGTCATGAATTATATAGGTGATGATGTTCAGTTTAGTTCTCAATTCGCTTCAAATTGCATGATTTATGTTTCAATTGAAATAGCTTATTGATGAAGTACAAATAATTTTCAAGGCAAACAAGTTGCCTGATTTCAGACAGAGCTCGTGAAATTCTATTAAGTTTTCAAAACAGAATGCAGCGAAGAGTCGAAGCTCGTACCCTGTCAATAAATTGCATCAAGCGCCGAACAAATCGTATTACGTATCGATCATCGTCCTGTTTGTTGCTGTTTCGTTAATAATTTAATTCGAGCCACCCTTATCAACGATAGAACATTTTCTGATGATTATTTGACTCGATTTTCTGATAGAAAATGGTATCGTTCAATACTCAATTACTCCATAATGGTGTAGCTGACAGTGAGTGCTGAAGCGGGACCAAAATAGGTCAATCTAAACACTGAAACAATTCTGTATAAACTTTTATCTGGGAAACTGTTAACCCACTTAGTGAAATATGTAGGACAATTAATTTAACACCGTTCTGACGAAAAGATCCACGGAGGTTCTCGGACTTCGGGTGATTTCCACTCTAAAATATGTCGTGGGCAGTATTATTCTTCATATATTTTGAGAAAAATAATCTCTCATGGCAGTATAATCTCCAAGCGACATCAAATTTCAGCATAATTTGTTGTCATTATAATTCGAAAAGGGTGCCAAGAAATAAATCTTGTAAAAACATATTTGTAATGTGTTCTGATAGGCGAAACGCACACAATTATGAACGGGTATCAAAGTAATAAAGTAAATATAATAAAATGATCCACTTTTTTTGGGTCCAGACTATATTTTACGATTTCGATGAGATAAGATCATTTATTCTGTACCAAATAAATGTAACTCATTTTATTATTCAAAGTCTGACGCCAAGCAAGACTAGTCACTGACTAGAGATTTTATTTCATAGATACACATTCTTTGGAAATCGATAACCAATTGAACCACTTCAAGAATAAGTTTCTCAGCCCCTTTGAAAGAAATTCAGAGGAGATAAACGTAATCATTTAAAATTCATTTCATCGTTGAATTACCTGATTTTTTTTTCAGGACAGTAATATTCCATTGGGAAAATTTCAAGTACTAAGACAATCTACTTAGCTTTCGAAGCAAAATGACTTGAATTCATTAACTGGGAGAAATTGTTAATTTGCAGCAAGGTGAGAAATGATGAATCATCAACTGCGCTGAACGATAATAACGGATCAAAATATCATCTATAGCTCTTCAGACAAGTCGGGGGAAGATGAAAACCGATTATTTCATCAGACTAAGAGCTCAAAAAATGGAAATAACTGATCTGTTTTAATTTAGCATAAGTTCAGAAAATACATCTACATTATTGAGATTAGTAACTAGTTCATATTATTAAATGAAATTGTAGACAAAAATAGCATACGAATGTGAAACAAACTGAAATTTGCATAATCGAAATAACTTCAAATTCAAAACGACTCGCTGCCTTTTGCACCGGTTGTACTTTAGGGTTACACTTCGTAAAGAATCACCTGAAACCAAACGAAATCCAATGATTTAAGTTGTACTTATGTTCAAGATTTACCCCAGTTGTAGTGGTGCAAAGAGTCTTTATAATCATTTATATCAGGGGCGGCCCAAGATCTACTTTGACTAACGACACCCTGTGCGATCCTCCAATCTGTATACTTCTTGAAATCTTAAATGAAACAGCATATAGTGAATACAATTCAAAAACTTATGCTCATCATCGATGACTACATGAAATCAACGCACTAGTTAGTACCAATCCATTTATGGAAATGCATTTGAACGTTTATATTGAATTTCAAAGTTGGCGCTTGTTATTCTTTGGTATTTGGTTGGCAGCACTCTCGATGTTGCTGCAATTTGTTTGAAGTCTGTTATTTACCAATTGATAATTGTCATTCAAAAGTGACAGTTCTGTGTTGAGGTCTTTTTCGTACTTCAAATTTGATAACTGTGATCAAAAACTGTGTATTTCGATGTTTCTATATAAAGTATCAGCTTCAGGTTGATCGTGAAAATGCCAAAAGAGTTAAAAACTATCGCTGCCAAGAGTTAGTCGAAAGAGAGCGGGATGATAATGTCCATTCGCTTCCCTGAACGGCTGTTAGAAAGCTAAAATGAATGCAACGTAGTAAATTATATTTATAATAGACTACAGGCCCATCCAAAAAATGGATGGGTCATATGAACCACCAGATGACGTATATAGGACGATATAAGAGCATAAAATAATAAGATTCAGCACTATGCCGTCACTTGTAAGCTGTCCAGTGCTGGTGAGAATTCAAAAGTGCAGGTAGAGTGAGTACATTTTGGTCATATATTTTTGTACGGCATTTTTACCCTCTATAGATCCATAAAAAATAATTAGAAAGCGCGTAGTGCCGTAAAAAAATGGTGCGCCACAAAGTCGGTAAATTTTTTGGATTTTTTGACAATTTCAAGGGTAATTTGGTCATTTTATTATGTACGGCATCAGTTTCATACTGTTTCAATACAGCTTCTAATCCATTATTCCGCAACGCCGTGCAAAAATCATGCGACAAGGGGAAAAAATCGAGGGTTGCAACCCCCTCTCTTTCCGTGGTCCGGGGGGTGATTTGAAAATTCGGTTCCAAAACATTACGTAGCACTCAAAAGTACTATTAAAAATAATGCCGTCAAAAAATTTTTGTTCATTTGAATGTATATTGATAATTATCTTCATCTCATGGTATACTTGATTTATATAGCTGTAAAATCATTTGACTCTCTACGGCAACTTTTTTTTTAACATGATATTGTAAAATACTATCGTTATATAGTATTGCCGTTCACAAGAAATTGTTCTAAAAAAAATTATAGAGAAATGCAAAATATGAAATTTTTTAGTTTTTCCAAAAGTTGAAATATTCATAGATTAATAAAGTATTGAAATTTTCTATATGTTTCGCTTGTTTCAAATAGTATAAAAATGAATAAATTAGGAAAAAATGATGCCGTACATTTTAATGCAGACCATATCTTTTAGGCTGATGAAAATGACGCAACCATGTTTCATTGTAATGATGTGAATGAATAAAACAACTATTTTTTAGAAGAATTCTTTATATTTGAAGATAATAATACAAAATAAGGTTTTTATTTAAATTATTCAGTATCGGAATCAGCTGCTGAGTTGTTATCGGAATCAATGTCTTCATCGACGTCCGAATTATCTTCTCTATCGTTTTCTGAAACATGAATGAGTTTTTGTCAAAATCAAAGTCTTACGTACAGATTAAAGATGTAAAGATTCATTTTTTTACCAATGACGTCATTAATTTCTTCGTCTGATTCCTCATCCGGTTCCATTATTCACTGACTTTTTGGGGGACCTTTGGACCAACGATAATGTACGGCATGTAAAAAAATATTATCTATGCATAAAATACATTCAAAATAAATTAATTTCATGTTGTTTCAAATCACCCCCCGGACCACGGAAAGAGAGGGAGTTGCAACCCTCGATTTTTTCCCCTTGTCGCATGATTTTTGCACGGCGTTGCGGAATAATGGATTAGAAGCTGTATTGAAACAGTATGAAACTGATGCCGTACATAATAAAATGACCAAATTACCCTTGAAATTGTCAAAAAATCCAAAAGATTTACCGACTTTTTGGCGCACCATTTTTTCACGGCACTACGCGCTTTCTTATTATTTTTTATGGATCTATAGAGGGTAAAAATGCCGTACAAAAATATATGACCAAAATGTACTCACTCTACCTGCACTTTTGAATTCTCACCAGCACTCAGTTGGACAGCTTACAAGTGACGGCATAGTGCTGAATCTTATTATTTTATGCTCTTATATCGTCCTATACACGTCACCTGGTGGTTCATATGACCCATCCATTTTTTGGATGGGCCTGTAGTCTATAAGCAACAGGCAACAGTCAGCTATTCATATTCATGGTTGTAGCAGATTTATTTGCCTAACGTAAATAAAGATATAACATGTATTTACGGTTGCCTAGTTCGCCCTGTATTCGGGAGCCTGAGAAGTTAGTTTCCTTCACGGTGATACTGCGCGTCTATTGCTTTGCTCGATAGAGGGCGCCACGCCTTCTACTCTTGCGGGAAAATGTTTTTATCTTCGAATTGCAAAAACTAGTCAAATTCCTGGACGAATTTATCGGCGTTTTCGCGTCCTTTTTAGTGCTGATTTCTCAGACAGAAACATCTCTGGCTATAAATGTGCTTGGGGTTTTTTCTATAGCATAATCTCGAAGATTTAGTTTGTACCCGTATTTTTTGTAGGTAAGTCGAATTATGTAAAAATGAACTTTCTCTAATTTTCCAAATATTGTCATATTAGATCCTATAATATACTTTGCTCTCAAGATTCATTAATTTCAATGTTAGCTATCTAAGCTTTTGTCACTGGGCATACTTTGCCATTTTGTTATTTCAAAGTAAATTGGTTATGACCGTGATTTTGTATTCCTGTGTAAACGTATTGGTATTTTTTGTAGCTGTTGATGAAAAAACTGTTCCTCCATCATTCTACTGACATCGGGAGAACTAAGGTGGTAAATAAATATACTGCGGTTAAGGAGACCAAAGACTTTTAATCCAAGAACCCACAAAACCTCGGAAATCGCGCCGACCCTGAGAATATCCTCTACATGGTGTTGTTGCAGATCTGGAGTCGAGTATGTATACTATCAGTGCGATTTCTCAAAAGATTAAAGATAACAAAGCTCACAAACCACCAAAAGGCTTACAAATACTGCAGTACTGCATATATGTGTTATGCGTAACAATATTTATACTCTGTGGGAACGCAGGAAGTATTTGCAGTTTATAAATCTTGATTTTTCGAAATAGTTTGGATATAGCTATTCAAAATACATGATTTGAACCTTCGGAAGGGCATATAACTCTGAGTTCCTTATCGGAAAACTAGGAAAAACTTTTACATGGAAGAGCTTCCATATTCCAATGAATCATATACACGTACCTATTAACAAAGAAGGTTTGTGAGAATTTTCGATTTTTCTTCTTTCATACTGAATACGTGCTATTTATATCTGGCTGGTCTGGCTACCTCAAAATTTAACCACGCTCATGGTGACGTGCAACAGCAAGGTTAGCATCTTCAGGAGAAGAAAATCAATACTATATAATTAACTCGAATATAATCTAAAAAATTCAACAAGTTTTCAAGATACAAATATTTTGGCGGAAAATACTGGAGAAATCGATTGCACGCACCCATAATTTTAGAGTAAACACTAGAGATTTCGTTTCGAAATACACCAAAAGCAAATAAGGTTATCTGCATTTAATCTGCATTACCACATATTTGGATAGTTACCATCACTCATGCAATGATATATGGGGTACATATAACAAACTATGAAACCGTAAGTTATGTCATGAGTTCTGATAAAACCGAGGATAAAACATTTTCACAGCTCATTCGTCGTTTAGACCAGATGCACCTAAAACAAATCTTGAGATATTTCAGACTCATCCACATCCAAGTTTGATTATAGCGGCTTGAATTCCAATAAAAAACAGAAATTGATAACAATCTCTTACCTTTTGTGCATGCAGCATCACAGATAATTATATTACGTACAATTCAAATTTTATCTAGGTCAGCATGCTGAAAGCGAACTTTTACTGAAATCGCGTGTTAGAGCTCATCAAAAGGTACAGAGGGTGAGTGGTACTCGAGACGTGAGGAAGAGAAGAGAGGAAATTCTGACTGGTTTGAAATTCGACAATGATGCTTCAGAATTGCAATCTGTCAATTTTTAAAAAAGAGGTCGAATTTCACTTTCATGGTTTATAATAGAGATGAAAAGCGCTTGACATTGTTCAAAAACAAAGAACTGGCGCTGCCAAGAGTTGGCGGTATCTTTGATTATGAAGATGAATGGATGAAGTTTGCTTGAAAATTTCATGCCTGTGAACTTAAACCGATGAAATACTCTCATTTAGATATATTGCTATGGCACTGATCCGATTCGAGTGGAGATTTCGCTGTTGAAATTTTATAACGAAATATCTCTGAAAACGAGTGATTTCAGAGAAATATCCACAAACCAAACTGCATTAAATATTTGTTTAAATATTTTTCGAAAATGAAGAATGGCTTATCGAGAGGGCACAACTCATGTTTTTCCTCAAAAACCCAGAGTAGTGACTACAATGGCGATATGATTTTTTGTATTGGTTCGAATATAGGTTTGAATGTCTTAAAGCTTGACTCATCATCTCTGGTTAGTGAATACGATAGTGCTCCACATAACAACCTATTTTGAACGAAATACCAGATTTATCATCTGAGAAAGAAAGCTGAAATTACAAATAACAAATAATTTTCCATTCCGATGGTTCGGAAATAAAGAGATCATCAATACCTACAAGATAATATTATGACAAGATGTCAGTAGCATACTCCAAAATTCAGCGAAGCATATGACGATCACCAGTTTTTAATTTGTACCGGCTATATCTTTGTCAACGTTGATATCCACTAAACAAGACACGGGTAGGTGCTTAGGGAACCTTATCAACTGGTGCTAGCTGGTTGTTTAATGAGTAATGTAATCATAAGTTGATATATCCTGCCCGTAGCGCACTGATTAAATATCAGAATACTGTTACAGTCAAGATATAATCGGAATGAAATTAAATAAAAATATTTTCAGCTGTATTGTTAACAGTGAGGGCGCATCGAGCGACCATATTTGGTCCCAGTTTATATTTCCGACACAATTGAGAGTTATGTGACTGAACATTTTTATGGCAGAATGACTAGGGGAATCCAAAATCATCAAAATGAAATGAGTGTATGTTGTTGACATGCAAGGAAATATTAGATGACTTCAAACTTAAACACAGAATGAATATGCAAAATATTTTCAATGTACTCCTTGATGACATTTTTCCAAATAATGTGCATTTATCAATGATGATGTCATTACAATATCGCTATTCAAATCTATGCAAAATTTTTTGCGCCTACCCACCCACTGAAAGAAGAGTATCAGCATACAACTTTATGCAAAAAAACAGGTTCACTTCCCTCATTCTCGATTGTTTTTCCTCATAATTAATTCGAGAATCATCATTTCCATAATCAATTCAGGAGAAGATGAAAAAGAAAAAAATAGGAGTAAAGCATCCAATTGGAGAACCGACTGATTTCAAAACCTATTGAACTCGAAAGTTTCTTCGAAACGGCATTTTTTTGCGTGATATCAGTAGTGTTGGTTGAGCTGCAATGAACGAAGCATATGAATGATGTTAATTAAAAAAAAAAAACTGGGCGCAATTGTAAAAAATTATTTTGGTATTGACTATCTGATATTGTATTTATGTTATGCGAATAATCATTTATTCAAGTTATACGTTCTGAATTCTGAGACACCAACTCATAAATTCACTTTTTCAATGTGTTCCTCAAAGTACCCATCATTTGGACAAGGATAAATTTTACAGGTTTGCTCAATTTTTGTAACTTGATAAACAAATAATGATAAATATTGTACCACGCATCATTTCAAATCTCAATGGCATTTTTATCATCTCAATAAATTATTTCCAACGGGATCGTTGAGGGTATGCAAATAGAGTCCCAACTTTCAGCAAACTCGATTACAAATCCAAATCCACCGCAGCATCAGGCAAGCACATCTAGAGCGTACGCAGCCTTCCAAAACAATTGATTTCCCGTTTATCTCGCTCAGTAGGCGAAATCCGAGCACTCAATTACCTACATCGCAACAAAGGAAGAACATCCTGATTAAAATCGCGTCTTGATTGTCATTCATCTCGAGAGCATACACACACATAATGCGTTCTAAAATTAGGTGTGGTATTGTGTATGTAAACATCGAGGGGTATAAAAATAGGTCCTCCGGACTTACGGCTACACAAACGTAGCAATGAGTGACGCGATGAAAAGGGAAGAAAATGGGGTGAGACCCAGAAAGGCTTGGTTGAGACTTCTAACTTTCATAGATACTAAAGTGGAAAGTTTACGCAGAAACATTCAACCAATCAAAATATTTTCTTAGTCGAGAGGAAGAGTATATCAAATGAATTAAACAATGCAAAATCAGTGTGCAATAATTGATTTCTTTGGATATATCTCGGGATATAGCATAGGGATGAAGGTTTCAATTTGAAAGAATAACAAAACTAATTTACAGAAGATGTTCAAATTAAGAGGAGAACTTTTAAGCTAAAATCTTTCACACTCAACTCTCTATTAAGTTCAATGTCGTGCAAAATTTTCAATGATAAACATATTTCCCTAATGATATTTGATTGCAGTTCAATGAAAATGGAGTCTGATGTACCGACAAGGATTATATGCATATTCGAGATTACAAATTATTAAAATTGAGTTCAATAGGCTCCTTTTTCAAATATATTTCGGAGAATATCTAAAAAGTGTCAAAATTATTGATTTTTTCATTCATTTCTTCGGATGAAGTTTTTTTTCAGAACAGGTTCTGTTTTAGAAACTTATCAGCTCAAAAAGCAAAACTGTCGATAGTAAAGAAGTGTACTGAGGGTGAAGTTTATACTATTGTATTTTGTGAGTGGAGGATAGTGTGGAAAACTAATTATTGTTTTGATTGTGGGTATTATCCGCAAGATAATACTATATTCAGGTGATAAAAAGAGAAATATTAGTAGTTGAATGTCAATGAGATCGAGTTTTCGTATTATTTTATTTTCGATTCATTTCGAACTCAGTGTTTCTTAATTCATTGCAATAATATTGAATGAAATGAATTAAAAATGATGAAAATGAATAAAGTTTACGCTCCCAGACGAAAATCAGTAACTCATCATTTATCTATTTATTACATATTTTGTATGTTATGTATAATTTGAAATACGTTTTGTATACGAATACAAATTCATACAAATTTCCTCTATCTCTAAATATAAAAATATAGCTTATACTTTGAGATAATAATTGACGACGTTGTTTCGATAACATTACCCAGTAGAGGCAGTTTAATAAAAACACGTGGGTATTTTTTTGATAAAGGGGAGTTATTTATAGAAATCGAAAAGAAACAGTGTATTCTTGAGCGTTTGGGGATATTGACAGAGGCATAAGGGGGGGAATCTGCATTTTCCTTAGAGATACAAATACTATTGTAGTGTTTGGGTTTTATAAAAAGTAGCATGATTCGAACAAACAATACGGCTTACACGATTCAAAAACTGTTTGTTGCACGTCATCCATGAAATAAAATCTGAATTTTGAATTTCGGGCCTGTCATTCGATGATATTAGGCTGGCAATGAATTTGATGTTGACCACGATTAATTGACAACTGTGTTTTGGTGGACTGTTCAAAAATAATATCGCGGTCCAGAACTGTGTTTTTCGAGACAAATCATTAAATAGCCATTATGATTTCTGTATATGCGTATATAAAATTAGTACGATATCAAGAGTTGGTGGCATTTCTGATTAGTTGTTTAGAAAAAGAAGGGATATTTGCCATGACATAGAATAAGGGTGGCTACATTACGACCTGATCAACAATCGGTTAAAATGGTCGGTACTTAGACTGTGCCTTCACTCAAACAATTGACAGTACGTGGTGTCTATCTCAGCACCGATTATTTTAACGGACTGTTGAGCAGGTCGTAAAGTATCCGCCCTTAAACATGTATACATGAGTTTTGATCAGAAATATTTCTTCACACAATACTCGATCCTTAGGATAGGTTAATGGTTAGGGTTTATAGAAGGATCAACATTATATCGATTAAATGGATGTTTGTCACAGACGCTGAAACATTGGAAATAGTTCTTTCGGGTAAAATCGCATATCACCCATTCCTTCTTCATATATATTCCGATCCGACTTCTTAAATCAACAACTAGTGAAGGATAAAATATGATATCGATATCATCTGTCGAGCAAATTCATAACCAGTGCTATCACGAATACACAGGTTGGTACAAAGTATCTACTTACAGTATCATCGCAATAGCACACAAAAGTAGGCGAAGTACAGACAATCGGCATGAAGCTAGAAAATGCTCGTCAAACGACGAAAGGAAACACGAAAACAGTACTTCGCGCACGGAAAAATCAAGGTAGACTGACGACCGACTATCGTTGTGGCGGCATGAAACATAAACAATAGTATCATCAGAGGAAGCGCTTACAAAGAACAACCGACTTCGCTATTTGACAGACCGTAACACGAGCATGACTCATTCGGGCAATGGAGATTGATAAGGGGTATTACGTATATGGTGTTTGCGTATGCATTTTCCAACAGTTTTCGAATATTTTGAATACATTTCGCCTTATCAATTGAATGATGACGTAAGGATGGGTACGTTGGGATTAAATTACCACAATATTAACGAAATGAATGATATCGTGGAAAATGAAATACAATTATTGAAAGTCAAATGTTAGCATAAATCCAGGAACGTCTTCTTGGCTGCTTATTGTTTTCTCTTCATCAACTACAGCAGTTCGGATGAATTTTGGAGTTAACTAATCAAGGAATTTATCATCTGTCATTATTCTTTTTATCCAATTCACGTGTTACTTCCTCTAAAATCATTCAACAAAATAATTAGTCATCAATGTATGTTTTTCAATGAATCAGTACTGAAAATTATGTGAAGTCAGCGAAAATCGAATATACTCATATATCAAAGGTTCTTAAAGTTCACTAGAGTTTGAAGTAAACTGTTCTGAGAATGAATAATTCAAAAAGGTACATACACTAAAGCAAACACTGTCATCATGTACAGTGTTAGTGAATTGGTCTGATCTCATCCCAATAATGATTCAAGAGAATGTTACCGGAAAATATAAACACCAATAAGATATGTAAATGAGCCAATGACCATTAAACATATTGTTACGAAATCTTCTAGCGCCGGTCCTGTCGCTCGTAAACGCAAATCATTATGAGGGGTCGAAGGAAGATCGTTTACCTGCGAAATCTCGTTACGCGTGGAATATTCGATCATCGAGATTCGACCGGAAGATTCTTCATACGTGTGAGCAAGTATATATACCGTGTGACACAGACTCATGGTACACCCCCGTTTTCTCCTTTGTTTTTCTAGCTATATTTTTGAAATTCGGAACATTGAATATGCTCACTGAACAGCATTTCTCGACATATCTGAAAGAAAAAAACAACTTCCAATTTTTCCGGAAATTACATCAACTTCCGATTCTTGAATGGGACACCCTGTATATTGTTACATGATCGGCTAGCGATGATCATGAGGAATCCAACGATACCAGGTTTGATGATGTTATCTCCAATGACTGCGGAGATATCGCCATTTATATTATCCATAAGCTCAACAAGTAGGAGAGAGAAACTTTTTCTGGCGGGTCAATCCAATTCTCTCTCCCACTCATTGAGCTTATGAATAAAATAAATGGCGATATCTCCGTAGTCATCGAAGATAACACCATAAAACCTGGTATTGTTGGATTCCTCATGATCATCCCTAACCGATCATGTAACAATATACAGGGTGTCCCATTCAAGAATAGAAAGTTGATGTCATTTCCGGAAAAATTGGAAGTTGTTTTATTCTTTCAGATATGTCGAGAAATGCTGTTCAGTGAGCATATTCAATGTTCCGAATTTCAAAAATATAGCTAGAAAAACAAAGGAGAAAACGGGGGTGTACCATGAGTCTGTGACACACGGTAAAAAAAAAAAAAAAAAAAAAAAAAAAAAAAAAAAAAAAAAAAAAAAAAAAAAAAAAAAAAAAAAAAAAAAAAAAAATATATATATATATATATATATATATATATATATATATATATATATATATATATATATATATATATATATATATATATATATATATATATATATATATATATATATATATATATGGAAGCGATTCATCGCTACGGGAGTAGAGAATTTCTAGTTCAGAGAGTTTTAGTACAGAGCGTTGGATAGTTAAGCTTATTAGATTATTATCACCATGACACCAACAAGTATACAGAAGAAAATGATATCCGGATGATGGTATCAATTTTCTTTCAAAATGCAGGCATCGCTGGGAGAATCCGTTTTCATGTGGATGGGAATTTTGCTGGGTTGTAGGCTGAAATGAGGAAAACAAAGATGTTGAATCTCATGCCTACGATCGATAACATATCTTATCAGGCTCATTCGGTTCGTTGTTGTTATTCAGAAGGAAAAAGAATGGAAGACAATCACATAACAGAAAAAACAGGTGGATGAGAGTCAAAAGATCTGAAAAAACGCAGCAAAAAAAAGAAAGCCGATGCGGGCCTACGTCGCCCCCGCCCCAAAAAGTGGTCGATAGTATTGTACTGTGATGAAGAGTTGTAGTAAGTAGTTTAGTGTTGTTGTTTGAGCCAATTTCAATCGTTTATCCGCATTCAGGAATATAACCCAGAAATATCCTCTCCCTCCCCCCCCCCCAAACGAACCCAAGGACAGATCGTAACAATATGCAGGAATTTCTTCTGCGAAATTACATCAACTTCCGATTCTTGAATGGGACACCCTGTATATTGTTACATGATCGGCTAGCGATGATCATGAGGAATCCAACGATACCAGGTTTGATGATGTTATCTCCAATGACTGCGGAGATATCGCCATTTATATTAAGGGAAGCCCCTGTTCCTCGTTTGGTTTTGTCGCCCTAGGGGTTGGCCCTGAGGGTGAGGGTTTGTCTTCTTTCCATAAGCTCAACAAGTAGGAGAGAGAAACTTTTTCTGGCGGGTCAATCCAATTCTCTCTCCCACTCATTGAGCTTATGAATAAAATAAATGGCGATATCTCCGTAGTCATCGGAGATAACACCATAAAACCTGGTATCGTTGGATTCCTCATGATCATCCCTAACCGATCATGTAACAATATACAGGGTGTCCCATTCAAGTATAGAAAGTTGATGTCATTTCCAGAAAAATTGGAAGTTGTTTTATAAAACACTACACCCTCCTATACTAAAATGAAACACCAAATTCGCACGGGTTCTTTCAGATATGTCGAGAAATGCTGTTCAGTGAGCATATTCAATGTTCCGAATTTCAAAAATATAGCTAGAAAAACAAAGGAGAATATATATATATATATATATATATATATATATATATATATATATATATATATATATATATATATATATATATATGGAAGCGATTCATCGCTACGGGAGTAGAGAATTTCTAGTTCAGAGAGTTTTAGTACAGAGCGTTGGATAGTTAAGCTGATCAGTAAAAGTGGTCGATAGTATTGTACTGTGATGAAGAGTTGTAGTAAGTAGTTTAGTGTTGTTGTTTGAAATTTCAATAAACGAACCCAAGGACAGATCGTAACAATATGCAGGAATTTCTTCTGCGAAGAATATTGTACTGGCATATGTAGGATATAATTCAACACCCTTCGTGCTATTAGCCACGGTAGTAGTTGTTTTATTATAGGTGTTATCTCATTAACCTACTGTGTAGGTATCCAGGAGAGGCTAAGGTAAGTGAATTTTGATGAAAACAAATTCCAGGAAATTTTTTACAATATCAAATTCTATAGTTAATGAGAACTATTAATGGCAATAACTAAAAAAAATTGGGAAATCAACACTAGGACACTAATTTGTATACAGAACGACCGGTATATGTTATTCGCGTTCTGTCAAGCTGTCGTTATTTCCAAAAATGTGTAAATCTCCCAAAAGAAAAAAGACACCTGCAATACTGCATTTTATCTCAAAAAAAATTAATTGTATCCAATCTACCTCAAACTCGAGGGATTGTTTATCATTCCTGTACGATAAGAGGTTCCAACATTTTGATAAAAAAATTCTCCGCCTTGAGGTCGGACGATTTTAGCAGTCAAAGTGACATTTTTTTTATATCATTAGATTATCGACAGATAATCCGATGATCTCCAAGTACATTTAGTATTACTACCGATCATTTCATTCAATGCGATTAAATGATGTTGAAGTTGAAAGCACAAAAGTATGTATGAATTGTGGTTTCGACCATGTTTGTTCGTGAATCTCAAACTTGACCTTACACAGGGTCAACACTCGATATTTTGATTCAGAATATTATTTCAACGTCATAAACCGAATTCAATATTTTACAAAAAAAATATTATAACAAGTAGACCGTGTTAGAAGTCAGGATTTTGGTCAAGCATTCAGAAAAATGTGACCTCGTCAACTTGTACACCTGTTCAGAAATTCACATTTATATTCTTTCCGAAAACGAAAACATAGAGATGTCTTCATCTTGAATCTGAAGGCATCAGTCAAAATTTCGAACCAGATCACCCTCTATGTTTTTCTGCCCTCCAGCTGTGCCAATCCCCTATGTGGCGACCAATAGATTCCCATAAGCCACCGAAGTGATTCATTCCATATTGATTTTGGGGAAACTACCTATTCCCTTAATACACAATGTTGCACATTTTCGCCTACGTAGATTTTTATTGGAAGTAAGCTCCTGGAAATGAAATTCCTTATCGATTTGAACCATGAAAGGACTACCGCCGGAAAATCAACAACGTATGCTTGCGGCATAGAAATGCGAGAAAAGGTTAGGAGTTCACGTCAGAAACAGTCCGGATTCTGATAAGGGCATTTCCGATAGAAGGGATGAAAGCTCGAGAGTTTCCTCGCCTCATTCGTTTCGATCGGATATCGGTTTTTTTCTCCGATTGTAGAGCAAGCCTGCGATTCTAGAGCGGTGAGTGGTAGAGCTGATTTCATATTTCTAATGGGTTATATTCCTGAATGCGGATAAACGATGGAAAAGTTGAGGGCTCAGACTACAATAGCTAATAATTGCACTTGACCTATTTATCAGACTGAGGGAACGTTTATCGATGCAAGAATAAAATTAACTGGCAGTTCTATTCTTGTCACTATCGAAGCGCATCATCTCACTTTTTGTCTCATCTATCAGATAATTAATTTATTCTGGCATTGATAAACGAGCCCTAAAAAGAAAGAGGCTTTTGCTTCACTGTTTAGGTAAGTTGAACAAGCACTTTTAGTTACATGGACTACTCGCATTATTCAGGCTTATCAATAATTTCTTATTTGCTGCTGAAAACTTAATTTTTAATAAAACAAAATGAACATCTTAATTGACTACTCATCCAACCAATGTTTTTAATCTGTTATGTGATTGTCTTCCATTCTTTATTACCTTCTGAATAACAACAACGAACTCGAATTGAGCCTTGATAAAGATAAAATGAATTATCGAATCGTAGGCATGAGATTCAACATCGTTGTTCTCCTCATTTCAGCCTACAACCCAGCAAAATTCCCATCCACATGAAAAACGGATTCTCCCAGTCTGATGCTTGCATTTTGAAAGAAAATTGATACCATCAATCAATCGGAATATCAATTTTCTTCTGAATATACTATGTTTGGTGTCATGGTGATAATAATTGATCTCTACAAAAAGTATCTCTGTGTTTTTGTGATGATTGTGATAGATACGAAGATTACATAAGAAGTTTCCAAAAGTAGTCGTTATGGTTATTATTATATCACATTTTTGAGCTAATCACCAATATGAGTGTTACTTTAATGGAAGCACCTACAGTCCCATCAAATATACAGATAGGATAATGAATGCACAGAAGATCCTTAGAAACAACAGTGAATTCTTCTTCTTCTATTACTTTATTTAACGTCGGCCTATTTCCGCTACCAAGGCCAATCACCGACGCCGGTGAGCACACTTCCCCCAACCGGAAATTTTGGCGAACCCTCTGGTATTCCAACCAGAGGTAGGGATCTTTAACGAGCCCAACATCCATGGACTCGGGACCGACGGCTTTACGTCCCCTCCGAAGGACGGCATATCCTCAATATATCTTGTGCTCATTGATATATTGTCTGCGAGCTATGATATGCTACTTCGCTGCAGCTGTACGGGCTTTCGACACGGTATTTCCCTGCATGGTCACCCATCCAAGTACTAACCGCGCTCGGCCTTGCTTAACTTCAGATATCGAATGACTGTCAGTCAACCTGAAGAGCTGGGTCATGCCCAACAGTGAATTCAATTGAAAGGGAACATAAAAACTGCATCATTTCCAAAGAAAATAACGTGAGGGCGTATGTATCTGGTTCAATCCAATTACCTAATGCTTCTTGTATCACAATCTCCCTTGATTTTTCTGCTTCAGACCCCAACACGGCTCTTCGTTTGTGCGTATCAATAATTCAACGCTCGTTATATACCATAATGAGCCTTTCCTAACGCTGGGAACCCATTCATACATAATTTTCAGGTTTTATTCACGGTCAGTGGTATCATCATACATGATTTCCTCTGCTAAACAAGTGACACGTGACGAGTATAATGCTTCATACCGAGTGAAACGTCAATGTTTTTTACAGAGCTCGCAGTAAGACGTGTAGAGTAAAAAATAAAATCTCGTGTGGGGAAATGCCCAAATTTGTGTAACATCTAACACCTCTTTGGAGTAATTACTAGGCCACACAAACTTTCAGCAATATAAAACCACCTTCTTGATACGTTTGCCGAATGAGAATGGAATGAACTTCAGAACTCACACATGAACAAATACAAATAACACATGCGAATGAGCAGTGAAGCCCTGACTATTGAGCTGATATGAACCGTATAGATTATGATATCATAATGAAAACAAAGGAATGACTTTCCCAACTCATTATCTTATAATCAAAATGTTACGTGTATCACGCTCCTGATATCTGTTCAAGGTTCCATAGATCGAAAAATCACTAAATTGTGTCGATTTCGGTTTTCCCAAGCAATAATTATTTTGGAAAGTGGCACGTCCGTACCGCGTAACATCTAACAAACACGCGGAAATGAACTATTTCCTTCTTTCATTACATGTGCATTTTTATGTAAAAACGTACAACAGCGTTATTTTTAATGAAAATTCAAGAGACCTCTCTATCGAATGGTTATTTATGAATACGACAACACCTTTTCCAATTGTAATTCAGAAAGTATCAATTGTAATTCAGATTATTCAAATGTAATTCGGAAAATATCAGTTGTAATTCAGAAAAGTCAACTGTAATTCAGAAGATATCAATTGTAATTCAGAATAGTCAATTGTAATTCAGAAGATATCAATTGTAATTCAGAATAGTCAACTGTAATTCAGAAAATATCAATTGTAATTTAGATCTTTTTCCTCTTATCTGATCTTATACGCTACGTTTTCAATCAGTACCCTGTATATTGAAAAACAATTTGAGAAGCCAAAATTCGTTGATAAATATCTATGTATGTACACACATAAAACTTTCAAATGAAATATATTTCGATAATTTCACTCCACTTCGAAGTTAGGATGGCAATTCGATGAGACACGCCCTGTTTCCTGTACCTATATATTCCGTAGATCAGTAAATATCAATTTTTCAACCTATTGGTGTTTTCGCAGTGTTCTCAGAATTGTCGTGCCAGTACTGTTTGCCTTTTGTGTTCTTGATCAAACTTATACGTCTACATATTGTTCATTTTCTGAATTACAATTGATATCTTCTGAATTATAATTGACAAGATCTGAATTACAATTGATATCTTCTGAATTACATTTGATTAATCTGAATTACAATTGATATTTTCTGAATTACAGTTGACTATTCTGAATTACAATTGATATCTTCCGAATTACATTTGACTAATCTGAATTACAATTGATATTTTCTGATTAACATCTTATATTATCTGAATTACAATTGGAAAAGGTGTGGAAGTGAACAGTATTTGTCAAATATCTTTATTGAAATATTGAACGTCTTGAAACGAAATTCGTTCTTGAAATAATTGACGGAAAGAAGTAATCTCTAATTCACCTCAATGAAATATTATGTAGGTACATCTATTTCATATTGTTACATTTACAATGTGCCTTTTAATACGAATTATTCAATGAAAATCATTGAAACCAAAATTATAAACTAAAAATCACGAGAAAATTTACGCTAGACATGAAAATATTCTTTCGGTTAGGAACTCAACGCGTTACCTGTTACGTCAATTCCTACTCAATATAAAAGTGGTAAATTAAAAAAAAACGGTTGGTTGAACGTTGTCGATTTTAAACAAATCGGTAAAGTGACGCTGTCATTATCTCATCTACCTATTTTAATGAATGAATAGTATTTGAGGAAATTTTGCTAATGAATGTATTGAATTCGAATATTATTTTCTCTGAGAAACAGCTCAGAGATTTTCATTCAGAGAAGTAGCGAGTACTGAAGATGAAATCAATTAATTCAAGAATTATATAAATTAAAAAAAAATGAGAATTAAATACAAAAGCTTCAACGTCTATTTCAGCTTCTTAATACGTGAGTGACAGTGATAGATAAAATTAAATTATCTTCTCTTTATCTGGGAAGAATCAATAACATATGCATACCTCTCTTACATCAAGAACAATCGGCCAAGATGCAAGTGCGATCATAATTTTCAAATTTTGCTTTCAAGCAAACGCTTTTCTTTATAATTGTTCACATACGATCTCCCTGGAGCTGGAATTATTCCTAGAAATTCTTCCCGGAATTCAAACTAGCGAGAGAATTTAAAAAAAACTTTAATTCCAAAATCACTATATTGGTGATCGTATCCATCTAAAGCATGAAACTCTGCACTTTTACGATTAGCAGCCAGATCACTAACTCATCGAGATAGTCTGTTGTAAAATTCCAGCAACTACGTTGACAGATCACGACACTACAAGTGAAGGTAATTTTCACTTCCTAGGGCGATTTCCCCCAATGTTTCAGGTGATTGTCATAGTAACCAGTCGAAATGCAAGCATCAGACGGGCTTAATTTCACAGGGATTAAATTTCCAGAATGAAATCCCAAGACCATAGGTCGGGAATCAAATATATTCATTTCGAAAATAATTGGTTTGGACACTCTTGGACACTAATTAAACTTTGCACATTAGAAAAATTGATAAAAATAACAAACAAAACAGTAACAACTGTTTCTTCATCCACTGGATCAGAACTTTCAATAAATGACACATTTAACCGTCTGTTGTTCCTGTCACGCTTTTGGATTGTTTCATTACATAGGATATAAACTTCTCGGTCTCAACAGAGCAGGTAATGTTTGTCTATCAGCCTATGTCTTGATTCAAACATTCCCCAGAATTAGGCTATCATTTAAACACAGAGCCGTTTCGTGAAACATAATCCTCAAGCTGGATCGTACGACACAATACCTCCAACATTCCAACAACAATTACAAACAAGATACTCTCTGGCCTAATTGGAACATGCAACTGCGAACTGCTGATTGCAGAATAACGCTGAAGACGCCGGGCGCATCAAGAAGCTTCCGACAAAAGCCCGCTCCTGAAAGAAAACGTGGGAGCACGCTTCACTGCGGATGGACAAAGAACTGTAATGAGACTCATTGTTAAGTCGAAACAGATGTTACATAAAACACGAACCTTCCGAAAGCCTTCGACCACAACACTAGGGCGATGTAAAGTTGAACGGGTGAATTTCTGAAACGGAACCGAATCGAGATGATTAAAAACGCTTACCGCTAATGAAGTTTCAGTTTGATAGGTCCTTCTTTACAATTCTCAGAGAACAAAACAACAGAAAAACAGGGAAGAGATAAAACAAAAATACAGTATTAATCGAAAGAAAGTGAAATACTTATTGGATGGAATGATGGGTAAAAAGTAACATGACATTTCCGTAGTTGTCTTCTCGAGATGACTAAGTAATAACCCCAAAGAGAATCAAATCAGGCGAGCGTAATGGTCACTCAATAACATATATTTCTTATTACTCTCCCACATCAAGAACAAACAGTAATGTTTACGACATGTTTGAGCTTTCTCAATTTCCATTGGATTAAAGATTGAATTAAACTCTTTACTTATATCCCACATAGCAATCAAGAGCATATCGATAACTCGAGCACATGCTGAGGATTATGTTTCAACTCATATTCCCCAAATAATATCCCTAGTATATTCCCAGCATAAGTACTTTACTGCTATGAATGTTCTTTTCATCATATCTGTCTAGGAATATTGTAGCATATTCTAGGGATCTTGGGACACATTCCCGTAAATACTTCAAAGAATATTTACATTTTTGTGAAGTAACCACTCGAATCAACCCCGTAACCTTACTTTTTAGAATCTATATTACATTCTATTACATTTTCAACTTGACATTTAGTGCAAACTGGCTAGGTTGAAATCCCAACTGTTGGTACTTCGTTAAAATCTTCCTGGCAGCACAGCATGCATGAGTGCGTGGCAAGTCGCAAGCTAAGCTTCCATTTTCCAAGCTTCTTGTTCTATGTTCTTGTTGAAATTGAATGTTATCTACAATCAGTTTACCAGTTAAATTGTTTATTTTCAAAGGAGACATTTTATCAGTGTGTGTTCAGTGTTCTCTATTGTGGATTCTGCATATTCGATACCGATAGTGAAGTGTGGGGAAGTTATCGAAAAAAAGTTAGATTAGGGTAAGCTTTCTTCACGGCTCTTTTTATTCATAGAATAATATCTTGTATATCTATTTTAGATGCTGTTCAATGTAATAAGAGAACACTTTTATTTTTTTTTTTCAATTCTTTATTTAACGTCGGCCTATTTCCGCTACCAAGGCCAATCACCGACGCCGGTGAGCACACTTCCCCCAACCGAAAATTTTGCCGAACCCTCTGGTATTCCAACCAGAGGTAGGGATCTTTAACGATCCCAACATCCATGGACACGGGACCGGCTTTACGTCCCCTCCGAAGGACGGCATATCCTCAATATATCTTGTGCTCATTGATATATTGTCTGCGAGCTATGATATGCTACTTCGCTGCAGCTGTACGGGCTTTCGACACGGTATTTCCCTGTATGGTCACCCATCCAAGATAAGAGAACACAAAATGCCTGTGAAGATGAAATTATCCAAGAAATAAAGAGATGGTTAGCTAAAGCTAAAGAACGGGTTAAAAATGAATTAAAGAAAACTGAGAAGAGGTGAGTTTTGAATTTTGGACCCTACCACTGTCCCAGTATACCTACATGTTTCAATGGAATATCTCATAAACCAGAAGTGATTTCCGATATTTAGATTGCTCAAAGCAATATTTATAATTATCTATATTGATTATTCAGAATTTTAAATTTTTATTTTTTCAAATAAATGAAATATTCCATTGTAACATGTATACCGGGACACCCGGTATATTGTTCTAATCCATTTTATTTTTAGGTCCAAAAATCAGCAGCGTTCCCAGGACACTGAAATGAGATAAAAAACAATAACATGTGAATGAAAATTTCTTAGTTTTTCATAAATGTTTTAAAAGTATTTGATGTCTTTTGTTTGAAGATAATCAAGGATGGCATTCATGCTTCAGAAAATGCCAAGAAACTAACTACTAGAACCTCTAAGGATAATGATGTTGCATCTCCTAAGTCCCTCACCAAAATATATATTCATCTTGGACATATCCAGTTTGCACATATAGGGTATATTGAGCATATATATAGCGTATGCTATATTGGTGATATAGGTAAATTCTGAGGATATTTGAATATATTCAGTGTATATATTTCAAACATATACGTAGCATATACTTCTTGTGGCCAAAAAACTAAACCTAGCATATTCTCAGCATATAGTAACCATATTCTGTGTATATGCTAGGGATATAATCTCAATATTCTTATGCGTTTAGGAATATGCTCGGGAATATGTTTAGCACATACTTGGTATATAATTTTTCCATGTGGGATCAAAATAATTTTCAGAACAGAAATCGAACAAATACAAAGATTTAAATGATGTACCCATCGTGATATTTGCCGTATGATTTTCCCATGCCGAATCACCAATTTCGTTTGTACGACAGCATTTTCAGCGTTTTATAAGCTCAGCTCCTCTCGTTCGTTATCACGATCGTGGCAAACCTTCTTTTATTCATGGTTTAATCAATGGAATTTCAAGTAGATCTGATTGTCACGTATTGAAGAGAGAACGTGGATGCTGCATTCGCAGACGAATATTCAACGAAATCTGTCAGCTTACGTACAGAATACCAATGGTACCTGATCAGCAGCGTTTTCATGTGTTTACATAGTTGATGGTGGTCCGAACTCAAATTCGAAAATACTCCAGTATATAGGAATAGGTGAACCTACAGTAGGCTGCTAAATTTCAGAAAATTGACATATTTCGCAAACAATGGACAAAGACCCAGGACAAAGTTCTTAGAATACGTCAATTTAAACTTTTCAATGCCTATTCAACGTAGATTCTGAAGAGTAACGTAATTCAAAAATAGTTTTTTTTCACCAGACAGTCGCTACACGTGCTTCACAAGTACAATCGCTTTTTAAAAGTCTTTCAATAACAATCAGTCTGTTCGGTTTGATTGTTTTCAACGGGGCGAGCAAAACTTTATATTTCATTTCTGTCAGATAGTTTGTTATAATTGAAAAATGGCATCAGTGCAACTGTTTGAAAATCATTATATTTTTTCTTCGTAGTTTAATTGGAATCTATACAAGTGTCAAGAGAAATATAGTAAAATGTCTTTCTGATAGAACAAAAATAGATGAAGAGATTAACTTCATAAAATCAATATTGAAAGAAAATGGATTACCTATAGTTACATTTACCTCCATAAATTTAGCAAGGCCACTTGCAGTAAAATCAATGTAACATTTTCTTTTGAATGTCGTATAATTGTCGAGAATTTGTCGTGGAAAGAAAATAATTGTCGCGCTTATATTTTTTTTCTAAGGGGTGGCTTTGCTAACTTAATATTAAGTTAGCACAGCCACCTTGCATGTGGCAACACCGCTAGGATTTTCACTGTTTTTTTCAACCTTCTTTCATAAAATCGCGAAAGGAACCGGAATATGCAATTGTCGAGAAGTCAGTATCGATATGTCTTCACTATTTTCGTTGAAAAAGGGCCTGAGATGAGAAAAATTGTTATTGTCTTGAACTATCGATTTTATCATGAAACCCTATCGAAAAACTATTTTTTCAAATTCCCAAAGTATTGATCAAATGTCGTATGATATTCGAAAATTGTTAATAAAAAAATCAATTATCGCGCATTTAGTTTTTTTTGCTAACTTAATATTAAGTTAACGAAACGTTAACAACGATAAGTATTTCAATATCTGTTTATGTATTTCTTGATAGGCAAATTTGATCGAGAAGTCACACTATTAGGACTTGTTTTCATTCAGAAGGAACTGTTTATAAATAACGCAGGAACTTTCCGGGGTAGGTTAGTAAATTTCGGGACGTATCACTACGTCGAATTCCCATTACGCCGAATTCCCCTTGCGCCGAAAACCATCCCCATCACTTACGTCACCGAAACAGATCGTTATCGAAGCTGTATTCCACGTCTTCACTTCCTTATTTAAAAAAAAATCCGAAAAGACGATTCGTAATTTGCAGTAATGCCACTCCTGTGCTTTTGATATCGAAATTGCTTGGTGTGGCACTACGTCGATTTCTCATTACGACGAATGGGACCCAGCTTCGATAACGATCTGTTTTGGTGACGTAAGTGGTGGGGATGGTTTTCGGCATAGTGGGAATTCGGCGTAATGGGAAATCGACGTAATGAGACGCACCCGTAAATTTCCCTTCTACGCTTGTATATATTTAAATACTAATTCTTGTATTTTTCAAGATTGTGATAGTTCCAGAAGTCAAGAAGTCATTGTCTCAAGTGCTCGAATATTTGGCAAACCAGACACTTCAGCAAACAAACTCGATAAATGATCAAAAAATGAAAAGCAAGGGATAGCTACATGTGTAAGGTACACATAAGATTCATACCTGCAAATTATTCATTGGCATGAAATCACCAGTGCACAAGCAGTGGCGGAAATGAAAATTTTTTGCAGTGTTATACATTTGAGAGTTCTTGCTTGCTGACTAGATTTTATTTGATGCTCATCGCAGTATTCCCCATTATTGTTGTATGGATAGTATGGCGTGGGTAATTTCCTCTGAATATTTTTATTGTTATCTCGTCTTATCCGAATAGATAAGATCGTGCCGCACGTCCTAACTTTATATATAAAAAGTTATCAAAAATTATCTCTAAAACCTTGAACAATGAACATCATTTCCAAGACAACTCATATCATCTGAAATTGTTGTGACACGTTATATACAAATCATAGAAAAGACTCACCGGCAATAGTTTTTGCGGTGTTCAACACCGTAAACATAAAATGTGTCCCTTATGGCAATGTTTACGTGCTGAATCTTATACCGCACACCCCCTGGTAAAATGGTCGCAGGTGGTAGACAACTTCTGTCACGCTAGGGCGTTTAAGGACGCCTTGTAATACAAGAATAAGAAAAGTTAGTAGACAGATGCACACCGTTCTCTATTGAAACGGATTTCGTCCTAAGCTACCATGCAGGTCGGTCTTCCATTCGTTTTTTTCTACGATGCATTTGTTTTCAGACAACACGTGTATCGGTAAATGTATGCATTCACGAATCTTCTTGAATTTCTACCAGGCATATGGTATAACTATTTCAATTTATACAAAGAATTAATCACTCCACGTGAAATGGGACATTTTAATAAAAAATTCAGATACTGAGTCATGAATCAGAAGTGTCAAACTGATCACAGAAATCACACAAGGTACTGCCTTGTAGGCGAACTCCTATGGGTGTTTCATTAAGAAAAATTATTATTATTTATTAAAATTATTTGAGGTGAGTGTGAGTGTATGTTTGGACCATCTTCAGTATCTCTCAGTCCATCCTAGTGTATGTTGTATGCTCTTTCGGTTTAAAAAATGAATTGGCATTAAGTATAACCAATACAAAGACGTCCATACAAGGAATCGATTTCAGTGTACGATCCGGTTTGAGAATAAATCAATTGTTTTATTGTGTATTCGTATTTATTTTTACTTATCGGAAGTTGAGTTGTGATGAATATAGAAAGCTCAACATGGGCGACATTACAAAAAATGTTAGGGGAGGGGCATATTTTTTTAGATCGAAGTAATGCATTAAATTGAAATGAAAATCCTTTTGAACAATACTTACGACTGTGGTTTCGAAAAAATTGCAAAATTAGGTCGATATCGTGTCTTGGGCAGCGTATGGACTGAAAAATCTAAAATCCAGGAGGGGGGGGGGGCGCCCCCTCTCGCCCTTATGAAACGGCGCTCTCGAGGCCCAATAGACATTTATTTTTTATATGTTTTTCATCATATGAATTATGACCTACTGTTTTTCAATGAACTATCATATTGATTCCATCCTTTAGATTAGGGGTGCTCAAACGGTCGATCGCGAGTGCTTTTTGAGTCGATCTCGAGAAGAAATTGAAATGAATAAACTACCAAAATTTATTCAATCCACAATTAGGCCAGAATAACACCCTCACCACTTTCCCTCGTCGTATTAAACCCCTGCTAGCAGGAAAAGGCGGCGGTACTTGTCAAAGAAAAGTCGCGTTTTGGTCAATTTATTTGTGCGAATCTGCATTTTCTGAAATTAAGATAATTAAGTCAAAATATCGCAATCTGACGAACATGATTTGCACTCGGTAATTACGTACCCTCTTATAAAAAGTATGCTGAGGCCATGCAGTGCCACGCTTCAATACCCAAAGTCACCCTTTAGTTAAGTTCAGACACTAGAACTCGTTTGTTTATAAGAACCAATAAACATGCAACTTTGAATAATTTTGTCATTGACATTTTAGAGTAGACCTACATTCAGAGTCGATCCATCGTAGTCTAACAATATTGAGGTAGATCGCCAACAGTTCAAGTTTGAGCACCCCTGCTTTAGATGAATCAGTCATCGTTTTGTGTTATCAACACCTGAGTTTGTTGTCTTCGAGATATTGAAGACATAATATTTTCCGATATCCATTTTCTGAATCTCCCTGTAGATATAGAGGTGATTCAAAATTACAAGTTTATTATGGATGAAGCATACTTCGAAAACTAGTGATCATGAATTCAGGAACACTCCAATATCCAAATTATTGAACAGAAGTTAGTAATAGTGGGTGAAGAATCAAGGGCAATGCATATTATCAGGCTTTTTAATGAATTTTCACTAGATTCGCAATCTACTTGAAATTGCATACTTTCAAAATGTCGAAAAAAAGCTTCTACTTCAATAGTCTCTATTCGCGATAGAAAATAAGAGCGCAGAGCTAGCGCGGAGAAACGCGGAACTGTCCATGGTTATATTGTTATGTTTACATTTGCCTGTGTATATATGGAGCTTACATGTTCTCGTGTTCCTTTTGTTCGTGAAATTTCCAATTTCTTATTAATTTCTGTGTGTGAACTGACTCAATCGACAGTTGAATACCTGAAGAACATTCAATTGAACCAATTCGAAGGTTTTTCAATATTAAAACATTGTTAGAGCCGAAAGACTCGAGGTTGCTTCCAGATGACTTTGGATTCATGAGTTTCTGCCATCAAGTCGGGTTTACTGAACGAATATTGTATAATTCAATGATAAATGCACACCTGAAATAATTGAAAATTACATCTCTCAGTTGGACAGAATTTATTTCGATAACTTAATTATAAAATTTATTCAATGTATTTAAGCAATGATAAGGTATCAGAAGTGGCAGTTTTCAGCTGGTAGATGCGTTTCTTCCCAATTAGAATTATGCATTACACACTGAATTATTCATCACAAATATCGTAGAGATTGTATCCAAGATTAACTCGTTTATATCTAGATCTAAAAAACAAGAAAAAGTGAATATACGCTTACAATAAATGGAAAGGATCAAGCCTCCCAATTACTTCACTGGAATATTTACAAACTTCTTGAAAATCTCCACAATCTTTATTGAAGCTCGAACATACACAAAAATCATAAAAATCCAAAATGACTGGAGTCAATACAACAGCCCCATACAAACACTTGCAAACGGTCTTTAGGCGGCTGGGAGTCTCAATTGATATTTTTAGAATTGTTAGTTGTTGTTTCGGTTTGTTATGTTCCCCTTGTTTCCCTTACCTTTCATCATTGCCATTATCATTCTTCATGCGGGGTTCAACTACACATTTGCATAAAATTCTGGAATTCGAACTTCTTTCCAATAACATCGCGCGCAAGTCGATTGTTTATTTGTTACACAATCAAAATAGGGTTCGTAACACGCTGGTGGCCTGGTAGTCCAAGCAAAATTAAAGAGGTGTAGCCAGACATTCACGATAAATCTCATGAAAAATGGATAAGCTCACGAAACAACGTTAGGGAGGACCCGACACAGCATAATGACTGCACTTCGTTTCCTCCCCTAGCAAGGGTGATTGGACTCTAGGCGAGGGTGTGATTCACTGCTTTCCAGGGCATGAGTAATGTGCCGGATATAGGAGAATGTTTTTCGCTTTTCAAAATATCCCAGCGGAAATTAACACGATCATCAATAATATGGAAAGTGGAGGATTATGATTCGTTGTTCAGGGTGATGGACTCGAGCAAGGCAACCGGGCGCGAAACAAGTGAAGCCGCAACGCAGGCCGCAAAATAATATTTTCGGCAACCGTCCGGGAAGTAGGTACTTCCCGGACGCTTTTTCTTTGAGAAAGTAGCATTTTTCCGGCCTAGTCCGGGAAATACGTACTTCCCGGACTAGGCCGGGAAAATGCTACCTTCTCAAAGAAAAAGCGCCCGGGAAGTGGGTCGGTTGCCGAAAAAATAGTGTACGCAACACGACCGAAAATAGTTTTTTTGGACTCGCAGACTTACAGGACTCGCTACGCTCGTCCTAGAATTTTGTCCACTCGTCCAAAAAAACAGTATTTTCCGGACTTGTTACGTAAATTACTATTTTGTGTCCGTTACAAAATTTTTGAAGGCCAGAGCGACTTCGGAAATAATTTCTTTCTAGTAATGCGAAAAAGCATTTTGCGGCCTTAGTACACAAATAACTATTCCGGAAAAAGCAAAAAACTATTTAGTATATATATATATATATATATATATATATATATATATATATATATATATATATATATATATATATACAAAGTTGTTTTTTCTATATCAGGGCTTCGGTCTTTGTGTACAAATAGACGGTCGAGAATACTTATCATCTATATATATATATATATATATATATATATATATATATATATATATATATATATATATATATATATATATATACATATTTATATATATATATATATATATATATTTATTATTGATTGATGGGAATTCGAGAGTTCTCGAAGGCAATTCAAGTGGCGTTACCTAATTAAAAATTTTGAATATAGATTTTTCCACTAAACTAATTTCAATTTTGAATAATTTTACAACTATATTACATTTTCCCACCTCTTCTTTTTAGCACCTGTAATTGTATGGAGGTTTCAGCGGCTTATGCCAAATTGTGTCTTAACAAGAATTTTTCAGTGACATTTGCCATTTTCGACAAATGACTTTTGGCGCCTTCGACAAATGACTTTTGGCGCCTTTATAACCACAAAATTTCATGCCCTTCATCTTTTCGTCACAACACATTTTCATCAAATAAGAATATAATAGTTTTTAACGTATTTATGTGTTGTACGGATACGTATCAATGTTTTTAAAGAATTTTACTATGTGTCATCTGACTTTTCAAAAATTTCTCATGCGACCATCCTCACTAACAATGTGAGGAAAAAAAAAATTGGTTCATACTTTCTATCATCAACATTATTTTGTAGCTCTCTGATGATGACAACAACCGTTTGTCGAAATATTGGAAATATATTGTTATAAGAGTACCTACACTTCCGCTTCTGCTGCTGTCCCAAATATAATTCCCAAGTTTTGTATATATATATATATATATATATATATATATATATATATATATATATATATAAGAAGTTGAAAAATTACATATTCTGAACGTTATTTGGGGAAGTGGGTCCATATTCAGTTCTATTTTTTTTCAATTCGACAGAACAGTAGAATTCTCACAATATATTAAAAATATAAAAACATTTCTATATTTATCTTGAGTGCTAACTGCAATGAATGATAAAAAAAAATCAGTTGATTAGTAGATATAGCGGTACTACGTGATATGAGATATTCATAAATAAAGGATATTTGTCATGTCTGTCAATATTCTATATTTTTATGGAAATATGATTGTGTCGTTTTCTCTTTCTCGAATCAAAAAAAAATAATGCAAAACTTCTGTTGTCCAGAATAGAACAAAACTGAAATGTTCATTTTCAGTAATAATTCAAGCACTCATCTGCAAGGTAAACTTTTGGAAATACCTATTTTATTGAAAAAAAAATCCATATATTGTAGACTTTACTATAACTGTATATGTGATGAATGTACTTTAGGGGAGGTGACACTTATAATGTGCACTGTAGATATCAACGAATGCAATAAAAACAATTTTCATTTTCAACTTCTCACACCAACAATATAGCAGTTTGCAGAACGCAAAACAACATAGTTTAAACAGTTATGTGCATCATTGGTAAATTACATGAACGACAATTGCCTAGCGGCGAAGGTTACCTTGAAAGGCGAAAATGGGAAAAATATGAATTATGGAAACGAATGAAAATTTCGAATCGGATAGGAATGGGGTTGCAAAATGTAGAGATGACAGCAAGAAAAAAGTGTACGGTGATAAGTCAGAGGCGACAAAGATATATAATCTGATTTTCGGCAAACAAAAATAACCATTTGAAATATTTCATAAAGTTGAAATTTTAATCACGACGACATATTGTTTTCGTCTCCACACAGCTGATTTGAGAATATTCCACTATCATTTTCTTACAAAATAACAAATTGTGTTTACTTCGTAGAGACCGCATTGGTGGCTTATAATAATAGACGAGTGAGTCATGAAGCGTTCTCCTTATAAATTATTTTTATATGTTCATTAACTGCTGTAACTGATTGTTTATCGAGCAATGGTATTGAACCCAGAATGAAGACCCAAAATCACCGATGTTCATTCCAGGCTGCATCTCTTCGTATGATTGGTTCTCATGCAAGGTTTCCTAATCAAAAAGTCAACGACCTGCCTGGAATTTATTTCGAATTATGAATATTTGTAAACACTTTCCATTTCACGGCCAGGGAAGACCGAAAAGTGTTTCAATGAAGCCTTAGCGATGTTCAAATCTCCATGAAACAACTGAGAATGTCTTCGTAATGAGCGTTCCGGTGAAATCGAATTGCAGGTGTTGATTAGATGTATCTTCATTTCGATTCAAATTCCAAGAGAGATTAAAAATGTACCGTAATTTTTGAAAAGACTGCCATCTTTGAATATATTCATAATGCTCCTGCAGCAACTGAATTGACGATAGTTACGCAGGTTTGATGTGGATTACAATATTGAACTCACTCGAAAACATTGTCAATAACATCGAAGATGGGCTGAAAGATTTGATATTACCCAAAAACTTCATACCCAAGCCTCTATGAGGCCCCATCTTGGTGCACTCAAGTAGTAAAAATAAGGAATTCGTCTAATCATGTCACTAATAGTACATTTTTTGGTAAAATTAATGGTCAACCTCCAAGTCAATTGCAACACACGATAATTTTCACAATTATAAATTCAATACATTTTATACATTATCCCATTACCTAAGTTGTGTATGAATATATATAACATTTAGAAGAATTATGAGATCTGTATAACAAAAACAAAAAGACGATAAAAATTTGAATTGTAGTAACAAGACAGTATAATTCATTCATCTACCCCCGTACCATCATAATATACTTTTATCTACACCCGTACTCTAATAATACACTTACATGCCCACAACCCGTTTTATAATGAAATCCATTACGATACAGATTTTTCATGATTTTTTTTCTTTGATTTTGATCTCCTTCTCATATCTCATCGTTTTATATCTCGAAGTAATACCAGTTATTACAATTCTGGAGAATTTTTCAAAGAAATTAAAGAAATTCGTTTAATTAGTATTATTGTGTGCAATACAAATATAAATATATTTGTAGTTCTTCACTATTAATCGGGTGTAGATAAAATAGCATATGCAACTCTCATGTAATGGTTATTAATACACTCGCATAAACCATACGAAATTCACCTTCGGCTCGTTTCGTATCCCGGTTTATGCTCATGTATTAATAACCATCATTACACGATCGTTGCATAATATACTAATATGCTCATAACACGTTTTATAATGAAATCCAGTACGATACAGATTTTCATTACGATACAGATTTTCAACCAATAGAAACACTTTTTTTTTTCAATCAAGCATGATGTGCAAGCTTTGCATTTTGACGTTTGTCAAGTCAAAATCAGTAGGTATTGAATTTTTGAAGAATTTGGTAATTTTCAATAATCGTATGAAAATGTGTTATAGCAGTGATAAAGAAGAATTACCAGCGACTCCCCCACAGATCTCTCAGATAAGAATAAAATACAATCGAAAGAATTATATTTTTCATTTGACAAATGGAACATACATGTTTTTATTTTCGACAAAACCAAATAAGCTCTCATGGCCTCGGCAGAGATTTTTTTTCATCTATTTTTCTCTTCATTACTCATTGTTGTTTTTTCCGTGGTTATACCATCAATTATAATTTTGTAGAATTATTCAAAGAAATGCAATTGATTACCTACTTTTATAGTGTTTAATATAAACACCTAATAATATAATATTTATAGTTCTTCATTATTCATTGGGTGTAGATAAAATAGCGTATGCAACTCTCATGTTATGGTTATTAATACACTCGCATAAACCATACGAAACTCATTTTCGGCTCGTTTCGTATCCCGATTAATGCTCATGTAATAATAACCATCACTACACGATAGTTGCATAATATACTACTATAGTTTAAAAATTATTTTTTCACGATCCACTCAACGATGTGTAGTTATTTTCATTAATATTACCATTATCACAATTGGTTCTCGATCAGCTCACGAGTCTCTCTTCTGGATCTACTTCTGAGGCTATGAGGCTCTTTTTGAATTTTCTTACACTTTTTTCACTCTTGTCATATATTGAGAATAAAAGGTCTCATATAAAGATTTATCTTCACATTTTCAAAATTATCAACCTGAAAATGAATTTGGAAATCGAGTCATTATTAATATAATTCATAATTTTTCAATTCAATATTTCATTCCAAAATAAATCATTCACGCATGTTATATTATTCAGCTGTAATAGTAGTATTTATATCCGGCGAATTTCCAAGTTCAACGTCGTTTCAGACAACAGGTTTCAAGTTACATCACTGGTCGTCGATAATCATAAATGAACGCTGAGAAATGCGAATGTAGCAATTGTCAGCGGAATAGTTCATGACGACAGGATTATTTTTTACATAAATTGGAAAACTGCCTTCCGAATCGGGCTTTTTGTTTTTTGCATCTTTAGTGATCAGTTTGACGAACCAAACTAATTTTTAAAAATAGTCGGCGTCATTTTTTGAAGAATGAAGAAAGCACATCTCTCCTGCCTTGGAATGATAATGTGAGTACTTACATTTCTATTTCATCCCAACTGCATTGTTTCAACCTGATTCATTTTATTAATGGGTAATTATTTCAAGTAGTTTTTCATTCATTCACTGTGATCATGTTTTTTTTGTCTATTTCTTTTGTTATCAATAAACTAAGTTAAGTTTTATCACCTCTCATTTTATTCACTTCACCAGGGTACACTTCAAATACCCAATTAAAATCACCTCTCGCAGCCAAGCTAAAAGTTCCATGTTTCTCGTTGTTTGATTGTCCTCACTTGGAAGGGCGGTTTTCTTCAAAAACCCCTTTAAAAGTCACGTCCATTAGAATGAAAGATTTTCATCATGTTTTTGACTAATTTTTCCAGTAAACTAATGAACTAGTATAATTGCACTTAATTCACTCAACCATTTTCAAACAAACGCTACACTTCCTTTCCATTTCCGTGACATTTGGTGGAGACGCCGAAGTTGAGAGTTTTTCCCTTTCAACTTCCACGCGACATTTGTGTCATATATTGAGAATAAAAGGTCTCATATAAAGATTTATCTTCACATTTTCAAAATTATCAACCTGAAAATGAATTTGGAAATCGAGTCATTATTAATATAATTCATAATTTTTCAATTCAATATTTCATTCCAAAATAAATCATTCACGCATGTTATATTATTCAGCTGTAATAGTAGTATTTATATCCGGCGAATTTCCAAGTTCAACGTCGTTTCAGACAACAGGTTTCAAGTTACATCACTGGTCGTCGATAATCATAAATGAACGCTGAGAAATGCGAATGTAGCAATTGTCAGCGGAATAGTTCATGACGACAGGATTATTTTTTACATAAATTGGAAAACTGCCTTCCGAATCGGGCTTTTTGTTTTTTGCATCTTTAGTGATCAGTTTGACGAACCAAACTAATTTTTAAAAATAGTCGGCGTCATTTTTTGAAGAATGAAGAAAGCACATCTCTCCTGCCTTGGAATGATAATGTGAGTACTTACATTTCTATTTCATCCCAACTGCATTGTTTCAACCTGATTCATTTTATTAATGGGTAATTATTTCAAGTAGTTTTTCATTCATTCACTGTGATCATGTTTTTTTTGTCTATTTCTTTTGTTATCAATAAACTAAGTTAAGTTTTATCACCTCTCATTTTATTCACTTCACCAGGGTACACTTCAAATACCCAATTAAAATCACCTCTCGCAGCCAAGCTAAAAGTTCCATGTTTCTCGTTGTTTGATTGTCCTCACTTGGAAGGGCGGTTTTCTTCAAAAACCCCTTTAAAAGTCACGTCCATTAGAATGAAAGATTTTCATCATGTTTTTGACTAATTTTTCCAGTAAACTAATGAACTAGTATAATTGCACTTAATTCACTCAACCATTTTCAAACAAACGCTACACTTCCTTTCCATTTCCGTGACATTTGGTGGAGACGCCGAAGTTGAGAGTTTTTCCCTTTCAACTTCCACGCGACAATATGCTGGTAAGTTGTTAAAAAAATTTACTACCAGGTATGAACAACTCCTTTTCCGATATTTTTTCTCGTAGTAGGTGCAACGCATTTCTACTCATTTCTTTTTCATAAGTATGAATATTGAGTTGTAATTTGAATTTATTCGAGTATTGCCGCATGGTGATTTGCATCAAAAATAACTGTCGAATGTCATGTATGCATCTTAGTTTGTGTCGAATAGTCAACGTGGATATTCCATTTGAAACGACATTCCAACATAATTCCTAAATATTTTATTCCATTCGTTGGCTTTATAACGAATGAATTTTGTATTGTTATGTCATAGTTAGGAAATGAAGATTCAAAACTACTAAATGGTGGGTAACATGTTTTTTATTGATTTATATAAGCGTTTTACCAAACCAATATTTCATTTTTGTGAAATCATTTTCAATTCCAAGTCATACCAATTCATGCCTTCATATATTACAACCGTATCATCGGCAAAGCTGATTATTTGGCCATCTTTTTCTAGTAAATTATCGAAGGAATCCTATAAGTTACTGCAGTAACGCTAGTTAGAAAAATAAGTGGTTTGAAAATATAGGACGTTTAAATTCTCAATTTTCGTTATTTGGAATCCGCATATCAGAAAATATGTTTCCAGTTTTAAAAATGTTTTATGTAAATGGAGGTTTATGTTTTCATCTCAGAGTTCACCCTGCATCGAATCTCTTCTTTGCAATTATTTCAAATCTGTTGACCTTTGATAAAACGGTGTCGCTACCATGTGATAGCAGTAATACGAACTCACTGTGTCGAAAGCAAGGAACATTTTTTCAGATTGTGGTAGCACGTGTGGTGGGTTAGAAACCCAGAAAACTCCGGGAACCAATGATCTTCTGTTAGGTAGTTCCTCTCTCCTCAATTATGACAAGATGACATTTGACAAGATGTTGGCAAGTATCTGTAATTCCTAATTATGTTAGTTTAGGTTGGTTTAGGCTAAGCTAGGTTTGGTCAGGTGAACTGAGGTTAGTTGATTAGTTAGCTAAGGTTGGCAAGGTTAGTTTTCGGAAGATTAGGGTAGGTTGGTTGGGGTTTGGTAAGGTTAGTTAGGTTGGGTTAGATTAGGTCGCAAATTTTTTAAAACATCATGTGAAAGTTTATAATTGAAATTCGTTTAGGCTGATAGGTTAGTAAGGTTGGTTTAGGTTACGATAGTCACATTAGGCATTCCAGATCACGTGATGTCTGGGTGGCTAACACAAGTTTTGACCAATCATACACTCGTTTGCAGAAAACAAACGATAGTTTCTGGGGGGCAGATGGCGCCGTATTGGTTCATTTCGATTCATTTGATATTTTTATTAATACACAATTTAAAATTTGTTTTCGAATTCGCGTGATTGCTTTCGAATAATTGTTATCTTCGAAGAATTACTCTTCGAAGAATTGTTTTTCGAATAATTGTATTCTGATAATTGTTCTTCGAAAAACTGTATTCGAATAATTTACCTAGACCCGAGAGAACGACATCTGTGAACATCCACTATAAATGAAGATGAACCCAACGAAAAAGCAAAATATGTTTCTCTAACGGAAATGTTCAGAACCATCCGAAATTATTTCGATCTATTTCGAAACGCGAATTATCCGGCATTTCAGAAGCGGACAATTTTCCGCATCTGTGTGCATGGCATTACCGGCTTCGAACGCTCATGCAAATCCAAAATCCCAATCTCATTTCCGAAGCATTAACCCCTCTCATTATTTCGTTTCTTTTGAACTCGTATCCATAACGGCGTCTGTTTCAGGCAAGATAAAATGTTCACCTAATACAATTTCAATAGAATAGAATTCTAAACATTATGAGAGGAGCACGCTGAATATGCTGCGCAATGTGGTAAGTAGATTTCATTGTGTATTGAATAAAAAATGGTGCCATTGAAATAATTGATTTTGTCGATTCGTTAACAATCTATTGTCTATCCGATCTATTGTTCCTTTGTTCTTCGAAATAATTATATAAATTGTGAGGCAATAGGAAAAGAGTATAGTACTAACAAATGATATTTCCATGTTTCAAATATAAACATGTTGGCAGACATGAAAAAATACTAAGAATGGAGTCGACGAACAATGAATGCTATGATTGAGAAATGGATATATTGCCTAGTTTTTCAATGGCGAACAAAAGGATTCACTCCAAAAGTTGGAATCTTTTCAACTACTAGTTACAAGGTCGGGATCAGGATATTGAAAATACATGTAGAAACTTTTCTGACTTGATTCTGTATATCTTACGCAATCTTAGGAAGCTAATGCTATGATTGAGAAATGGATATATTGCCTAGTTTTTCAATGGCGAACAAAAGGATTCACTCCAAAAGTTGGCATCTTTTCAGCTACTAGTTACAAGGTCAGGATTAGGATATTGAAAATACATGTGGAAACTTTTCTGACTTGATTCTGTATATCTTTTGCAATCTTAGGGAGCTACAACAACGTGAATTCATTGAGTCACCTGATCATGAAAACATTAATTGAAAGCGATATTTTCAATAAGATTCCAATGATCTCTCGAAAATTCGAATATTACAAATGGCCAAGTTTCCGTCATCCTACCTGTTCAGAAATAATATTCTTCTTGCTGAAAAAAGCTTACCTGTAGATATATTTATTTACGAATCGATAATGAAAGCTCCTGCAGTCGAAAACTAATTGTAATTCACATATATCAAAGATCATCCTGCATTACCAGAGTCAGAGTCATTTTATGAAGTAATAAAACGGTAATAGTTTAATGGGTCCGTTGATTAACCGAAATGATTCTTTCAATTGGAATTATTGCTTCTGAGGGCTTAATGAAAATTATTGTTCAAGAGATTTGAATATTGCCTGATCGGATATCCCACGACTAAACTTCCGATAAAAAATTTAGTGAATACTTGAAAATCAGAAATAATCTTTCTGATACTCATTTATAACGTAATGAAAGCTTCTTGTGCTGTCTTCGTTTTGATTCCAATATGTGCACCCAAAGGCGGTCAGCCACCACACAAAGACGATCGATTGTAGATACCAGTAACTGAATAGTTATTTTTCTATAATTTCATTGATTTACTGTCCTTTATGATTCAAACATTTCAAATTTATTTGATCAATCATTTAATTTATTTAATGCCTTTTATTCCGATTCAGTTTTCTGACCCAATAAATTCTTTGACATTCATATTATTCTATTTCAAGAAATTTCTGCTCAGTTATTTTTTATAATATAATAATGATCTTAACTGAATGAATGAATTTCCAGTTTGAATGTATATTTTAACTAGTTGATTAACTGAGCATTTCAATTGTTTTAGGGTTTCAATTTTTTTTTTATCTAATAATTTATAACACTTTTCATAATTCGAAATTTCCTTTACAAGCGAATATCCAAGTTTTTTGGAATATTCCATGAAGGACCGTTTTGAATTATCGCTTTCATATGGTGGAAATGTAAAAAGATGATTTTTCAGGGAGTTATGACAATTTTGAAAAAACTGATATCGAAACGTTTGCGATACATAATAATAATGATAAATGACTGAATAATAAACAGATAACAGTTAAGTATTAAAAAATATTGAACATCTATAAAATCAGCCAAAAGTTAGAGTTCAAGTCTGGACCGAAGAAAAGACTTGTTCTTCCGCTCAACCACATCTTTATACAACTCTGAGGATATGACTTATAACCTTAGTCACAGTGAAATAGGTAGAGCCCGCATTCTTGGCGCCACATAACTTTTCAGATTTTCATCCCGTCCCAGACACATACATCTATTTGAAGTTGGCCAGCTTCCAATCTCCATTGCATTGTAAGTTTTAATGGAGTTGTGAATTACTTTGACGGTCAGAAGCAGATCATCAATTGAAAGTTGATAGTGATGCCAATTTGGGCGATGCTATCAACAACTCTGATAATAGTTTCACCTTAAACCCAAAGTGAAACTTCCAAGATGAGCTTGATATAACATTGGTAAGTGAATTCAATGCAGTTGCTAGTACAAGCGAACTGTCATGTTTTTGTTTGACAAATGAGCTACAGTTCAATAAGTTCCGTAGAAAGTGGGTCGAAGTATCAGCCATTTTTGATCGTCGCTCGTCGTTCAAGATGTCTAATATCTGGCGGAAAACATGGCAAACTACCTCTTCCAACAAATCATTTGTCGGCATCGAATTAATTCCATTTTGGATCAAACAAAAATTCATTAAGTTTTTTAGGTTATGTATTTATTCAATGCAATCACCTGTATTGTTGGGATCATTTACTCATGATACAAATGGAAAATACCTTCATCCATCCAAATAATATTGAAAACAGTGAAAGGCATTTCGAGAAACAAAATCATTTGATTTTCGACATGCAAGTGCCAGGAACTAGCGCTGCGATTGGTTCTCCTGAGATGACACGTCTTTGCACTATCTTCATTTCAGCACTCCTTCACAAGTTATCTCAACTTATTAATAAATTGATTAATGCGTGAGTCTTTATGGTTTTTCGTGAACCTTCTTTAGTACTACTCTAATTCGCCGATTTTACAATGGGGAGATGAACTACTTCACTATGTTTTGCAGGGGGAGTGAGTATACATGGATGGCAATATGCCCGGCGATGTCCCTGGCAGGTGGCGCAGCGATCTGAGATGCTCCACTAGGTTTCTTTCTGCCCTAAGACAAACAAAAATTGTACAGCTCATCCAATCCATCTTGGCACAAATTCAGATACTTTTACTGTTGCACGGTGGTAGTGAAGACCATGACGAAAGAAAAAACACCTTCTAGAAAAAAAATTCAACACAGTGAACACATATAATAGGTGTTTCTTTTATTTTAGTATATTTCTCAGAGATTGATGGGCATATAGTTGTAGTTCTGTGCCAAGATGGATTAGATGAGCTGTACGCAATCAAAGTTGCTGCAAAGCAGTTCCTACTTGGTAAAAATTTCCGCCCCCAAAGCGTAACCGTGTATTCAGGTGCATTTTCATGAATAGCACGGCCAGCAATTTTTATTTCATCCTTAAAGGGAGATTACGTACTGTGCAGGTGGCAGGTGCAAAAGGACAAAGACATTCTCGTTTATTTGCTCACGATACACAGCTCGGGTTACTACCGACGGTATATGAACCGTACGCTATAGACGTTATAGAAGAAATTTCGCGTGGGTTGCAAAAAATGCGTCCTACACCAGAAATTAACGACGTTTTTTCACAAATATTATTGAAAGAGTTCCATACAGCACATGTTCACGATCTCAATTCGCAAGGTTTTCCAAATTTGATGACGTAACGATAAAAAGCTAAGCTTGCTGTGCATGGTATTTTTTTCAGAGTTCAGATGATTTTAGGAGAAATGATATAAACACTTCGTTGTATATCTATCGATGAAAACTATTTTTTCTCTCCTTTAATCTAGTCATTAAGCTGTCGAGATAGCTGATGTTATTAGTAGTTCATGCAGCTATTTACATAAATTTTTGATATGTTTAATTCTCGATCAAGACCCGTTTTCCGAGATTGATTCGTTATTTATAATTCAAGGTCATGAAAGATTTTTATCAGAATTTTATGTTTAATCGAGCAAAATTTAACATTTTAATGTTATATAGAAATAAATCTGGTGATACATGATTTCCCGAACATTTTTGGGACATTTTCTAACGTGGTAACTGAAGAAGATATTGTTAATATATTCAGTGCGGGCATAAATAGTCACCATCCCTCTCTCAATTTATAAAGGGGAGTAGATATCAAGTTCGGACAAATTTCTTGTGAAATGGCATCATTTTTAATTTCCAAAAAAATAAATGACGTTACGTAACTCAATGTCGAGAGAGCGCTTTCAACTTTTTTTCGACTCGATGACCATTTTCTTTATTCAAATCGTATGATATTTACCCACTTTGTTCAGTGAATTGATATAATTGAAATTATTTCAATAGACAGCAATATTTTGGAACTTTCACTTCACGGGAATTAAATTAATGGTTGCATATATTTCATAGCGAAACCTACATTTCAACTCAACTAGCGTTAAAACATCGATGAAATACGTCGACGAACAAGGATATCATGCAAATTTATATTTCTGACGTGCACTATCGTTTTTACATTGAGGAAGTATTGAATGATTATTTTCCTAATCGGTGCTTTTCTACTGCACTCTACGTTCATTATTGAAAACTTCAACTGCAAAAAATGGGTATAAAATGGAATTTTCAGTCAACCAGCTGACGCCCTCTTACGAAGAATATCAACCAGAAGTCGAGACCTTACCTATCAACGTGTGAAACCCAACAGGGTGGTTCCATAGCGGGGATTCGAACCACGGCCTCCCGTATGACAGGCGGACGTGCTGACCACTACAATATCGAGAACCACGTTTCTGTCTGGTGAAGTCGTTATCGACCACTCAAGGAATAAAGTCGGCAACAAATCTGTTTTTCATTTTCACCAGTCAGAAATGCATCTATTTACAAATGATTAAAATGAGATCACACGAAAGACACACTCCTTTCAGTTTCATCATGAATTGATCAGTAGTGGAAGTGTATATCAGCTCTCATACGGTGTTAGTTTTAAAGTTCACTTAATTTTTTTCTTCAAATAATTATCGATCTCCCAAGAAAATGCTCAAGTGAGAATACCGCCTTCATGCAAAAAAAGTTAGATGAAAAGATATTTGAATGTCATTATTTTGTGGTGGATGGATTTGTTCTGTGTAGGTTAAGAACCCAAAAAAACTACGAAGAATGAAAATATCATATTTTGATAATGGTTTCAACTACCTATTTTCATCGAGAACTTGAACGAAATGTCTTTCTTTCTCGAGCCTTGATTTCAGGTTTTTGGAGCTGGCATAAAACCAATTTTCAATTGACACCACTTAACAGCTGGTCAAAATGTTATTTATCAGTTTACTGTGGTGTTAGTGGCTTTAGCATGAAGTTTCTGTGGTTGGATGTTCTTTGTACAAATAGTTATCTTTTGTCAAATTAAATTCATGAAGGTTTCCTCTCATAATGTTATTATTCATTTCCAATAGTTGAATAGAAATTGGACTGATAGCCACCGTCGTATTCTCTTCTACCTTATTATTATTATTTTTAATTAACACGCTTTTATTAGCTTGGGTTGTAACTATGTATGTAACGGAATCTTTGAGCATAATTTTCACCAATTTCCAGAAGTCTGATTAATTTGAAACTTTGCATAAGTATCAAGGACCGATGACAATGCAATAATTTGATCATAGTTTTCCATTATTAATTATTATTAATTAAGTAATTATTATTAATTAATTAATTATTTTGCAGTAATTTATCTAGGCTCGCGATTGTTTGCTGCTGGACAAGCCTATGTAGCACTTAGTCGTGTAAGATCTTTGAACGGTATTCGGATTGAAGAACTTGATTGCTCTAAGTTAACAGGAAGTACCCCATGCAATAGTGAAGCTTTAAATGAAATGATGAGATTGCGGAATGATTCGTAAGAAATATCACATTTCCACTAGAAACTAACTGATAAATTGAACTAAAAAATGAAAAATAAATAATAGTTTAAAAAACTAAAAAAGCACGCTTTTATAGCTAACCGAACTAAAAAATAGAAAATAATTTTTAATTACAAAGAGTTTATATTACGGTAGTAGAAGGCCAAGGACTGTATATAACATAGGATAGCTGGATGACTACAGATTTTCGCCAGTCGAGTAGCGCTCGGTGACGTCACCGCGGACCGATCTCAAAGCGTTCTCCATTACACATACGGAGCGAATATTACATTTTATATTTTTTGTTTTACTTTTCGGACATTTTTCGTTCATTTAATCAATACAAATTGAGAAATTAATGTAGTAAAGTTTTTAAAAGAAAGTACAAACTTTATTCACGAAAATAGAACAAAAACTACATTAGAAAAAAACAATTAAATAAAATTCTTAATGGGTGCTTACCTTAACATACGTTCTTTGTTATTGAAAAATAAATTGTAATAAAGAAGTTAACTACATTTACATACCTATTAACTACATTTACATACCTATTACTATGCATTATAGTAATTTTTGATGCCCAACTCCTTAAAAAGTGGACAATGCTGATGAAGGAAAATTTAGTTTAGTTCGCAAAAATACATAACATTTTCTGCTAAGATAATGAAAAGATAAAGCAACAGCAATCTCTTCTGTGGTCCAATTCACGCGTTCCTTTTCGTTTAGAAGAATGGCAATTTGATTATCTGTCAAAAGTTTTTTCAATGCATTTAGGGCCTCTTCTTTCTGAGGAGATTTTTTTTTCTTACTTTTCATTTTATAATAAACAAGCTGTTTTCTTTGTTAATTCCATCTTCGCTTCATACTTTCCATTTTTTTTGCATAATTCAGAGTAATTTTCGCGGAGATTCTCATACTGAATGGATATATTATTTTCTGATGCAATTAAAGCGTTGCTGATATGATGTGAGATGAACCTGCTAACGAGGATGGTTCACTTGAAATGGTAAGGTTCAAGTCGACTGAAGTAGCTTCTGGCTCCTTCTCCTCGAAAATCTTAACCATTTCTTCTTTGTGACGTGTCACCTTTTCCTTTTTTAAATACCTTGCACCTTGCCTCTCGCGATGAATTTTTTGGTACATATGTCGTACAGGTTTGGGGCAGATTCAAACTAGGTACAGCACTTTTTTTATGCAGTTTCCTTACAGGCAATCCTAATAATTCGTTTCTCAGGTCTCTTTCGTAATCATTGCTAGTAAAATGAACGGTACAAATTTGACTGGTATGAGGATTCCATTTATCCGCTCTTTTGCAGCGTCTTATCCATTCTTTTCGTACAGTACTTGATACGAAATCATTTGCTTTAGGGAAGTTGTGGTAAACAGTGTCTTTTCCGGTAAGTTTTGTGGACACACGGCAGTTGTTACAACCAAAAAACAGCGCAACGACGTCCTGGCATGTTTATTGTAAAAAAATTCTTTCATTTACTAGATGCACGAAGAAGTATAAACACAAAAACCGTCACTTAACAACGTGTCTCATCGCGTTCACAGTCACACATCGCGATATTCCAACGGCTACGGGTCCGCGGTGATGTCATAAAGTAGTGGGGACGCGGTTCATGCACGACAACGTTGCTGGTATAGGGATCTGGCTATCCTATGTTATATACAGTCCTTGGTAGAAGGCTAAACAATCATTCATAGTCAATCAGCTCAAAATAAAATTATAATAGAATTTAAGTAATTAACAGAATGAAGTAATTCAGAGTAAAAAGCGTGGGGTGCATTTTACTACATTTCATAAGTCTCCTCTCAAAGATAATTACCGATAGAATGATTGTAATATATAATATATCAAGCACCCCACGATTTTACTCTGAATTATTTACTTCATTCTGTTAATTACTTAAATTTTATTATAATTTTATTTTGAGCTGATTGACTATGAATGATTGTTTAGCCTTCCACTACCGTAATATAAACTGTAATTAAAAATTATTTTCTATTTTTTAGTTCGGTTAGCTATAAAAGCGTGTTTTTTTAGTTTTTTAAACTATTATTTATTAATAATATCGTCATCCTAATATCCTTGCTCAGCGTAATATGTATTTGAGAATCGTTATTCACAAGTTTTACATTATTTTATATGTTATTATTATTCTTAATAATTTTTTGCCAATTTGTGTATGACTACAGTGAACGTTGTTTGTATCTTGTTTGCGAAATCGATGAAAGTAAGTAAAAACTATCTGAATTAATGTAGTATTCCAAGAAATCATGCGTATTTTTCGACAAGTAAATGTAAAAATTGAACTGATGAAGTAAAATTACATTTGTAACAGGACCATCAAATAAAAGTGGCTTTATTCATCTGGAAAAACAGAGATTTGTTTATAGCTACATCGAAACTGTGAATGATATTCCTATCAGTTTCATTGATTCAATCATGAACATAATTGAATATCAATTCAACGTAGAATTACCAAATCGTTGTTTCAACAGTGTTATTGCCATACTCGTAAGCAAATAAGTCAGTGTTTCCAACTCGGAAAAATCTTGCAAATAGCGCATAGCGACTTTGTCCATTCCTAAACTTCCGTTTATGTACCAAAACATAAAAGGCACACAAAATTGAACGAGCGTTGATGCCTAACTGGTTCGTTTCTGCGTCAACTAATCCTGCACCGTCTAGTGTTCCACGAAGATTCCGGATTTTCCACTTTATAATTTCGGCAAAGTTAACTCCAAAGCTTTCGTAATGGAACTCGAGCCGTTATGTGAGCACAGCCATTACACTTTCAAATAATTTGGGAGAGAGAGAGAGTGTATGTTGTCTGGTGATACCACGTTTCTTGCAGTTATTCCGACGATTCTAGAAGTATCCTTCACAATTAGTAAAAGGGAGTCAAGAAAAGTTATAAAGTTAAATATGTTGGTACTGCAAACGTCGAACAGTATATCTTACATCAAGGAGAAGGTCGAAGGTCAGACTCATTCAATTCAACTGAGTTCAATTTTGGGAAACTACAAACTTTGATGTTTTTGAAACTCTTGAAAACGCTGAATTCAACACTATACGCCATATTAAATTTTTCGCATTTGAGCAAAAAGATACAGTTTGGGCAAGGGCGCCCATACAAACATTTTCAGAGGAGGCAGGACCGGAAGCATCTAGGTCTACACATTTTCAAGTGTGATAATTCTGAATACTTCTCATTTATGATTTCCTTGTGTGAATCGGTTTAACAAAGTTCGAACATAACTGATTTCCCAACTGTAAACTTCATGAAGTTTTGTTTCAATGAATGGTATCTTTGAAAGTCTAAGGGGGGCCCAACCCCCCCCCCCCCGATATGGGGTTAGGTGAATGAAAAATTTATAATTCCTGTGAGCACCATAACAAAAGTTAGTTGATTTTCACAAAACGCAATTTCATAAGCCAAAACAGATACGCGCCCTGACTTTTAATATAGTTCTCATGTGCAAGTGTGGGGCTAGGCACCAAAACATTCATTGAGAGGTATTCAGAGAAAAGCAATCCGTCTTGTTGGAAATTCTTTGCTCACGGAGTCGCCCACTCCTTTAGAACAACATCGGTCTTTTCTTTAGATATTTCCACGGTCGCTGCTCTTCTGAATTGTTCATCAATCGTTCCACCCTTTGCAGTATAAATACGGATGACCCGACAGTACAGAATTCCCACCCCTTTGTTGTGAGCTTGGAGACCTGTCGATCCTCTGTTGCACAAGGACCTTTGATTCAATATAAGGGGTGTTTCACTTCGGAAATCCGGTGTACAAAATTCACCAGAAATCTTCATGAAATCCCTGAAATCCATGTTGAAATCGCACCTGAAATCCTTGAAGAAATCCTGAAATCCACTAGAAATCCTGATTTGGTGTACAAACTTCCCGGAAGTGAAATACCCCTCAATTCAATAGAACAGCTAAATTTTGGAACTCCTTGTCAAGTCCCTGGTTTTCAAACTTCAAAAATTAAAATTTGATTCACGCCGTGTTCTCTGAACACACAGGGCTTTTATTCGCTGTGAATATGTATATAAAAAACAGGTGCCACAAGGACCAGAAACAGCAAAATTGTGTAATTTCAGTTCCATTTGACAATGTTTCGTTATCATGCGCAAACAAAAAACCTGAATAAATAATCAATGGAATTTCCGGTACCAAAGGAGGGTCGAACACATTGAATCAATATTATACAACTTGTAACCGTCCGTAACTGATAACATTTGTCGCCAATAACAATCTGCTATACGAACAAAAACTCCGTCAACATATAATAAATCATAGTTTCCCTTAACCTCACAGATTCATCATTCCATACCGGCGTTCGACATGTAATACAACGTCGTATAGATATTTTTCTAAAATGTTGTAACAACTTGTATGCATTATACCCCTTGTACCGAGCCGTGGTCACTGCTGTTAAGTAGTTTTTTCACGCTTAAGATTTCCCGAGTGATGTTAGCAAATAATATAGGTTTCCCGCGGCTCAGAACTGGTTACATACATAAGTTCTCAAAAAAGTCGACGTTTATTGGAGAGAGATTAGAAAGTATATTGATTCCTTTTTTTGTTTCAAACGTTCCCGTAAGTAGGTATTGTCGATCTATTTGTTCTACAACACTGTTTGCAACGAATCTATATTTTTTATGCAATGTCAAAAACAAAATAATTTTCGCACCACCAACACGATATAATAATAGCGGTTTCGATGGCCTCCTTAACATGGCCTTTTCTCTTTTTAATTGATATGAATTTCCTTCATGGAACTGTCCAAACCACCAGGTTGATTTCACTGACCGCGGACGATATGACCATTAATTGAAACGAAAGAATATAATAAAAGATGGTGGTAATAAATACTTATCTTTTTACTGATCGTTCATCTGCATTCGCTACAAGAAATACCATAGAAATATGAATTACTTGAGCTCCTGCGACAATTTTACAAAAACGTTCGAACGCGGATTTGTGTCAGAAAAGGCAAATACTAAGAATTAATTACATCTTCGGAGTTCTTTTACGTTCCGAGATGAAAGGGATCTAGATACGATTCAAATGAAAATAGGTTTAGAAATATCAATTTAGATAGTATACAAGTATACAAAGCTATTCAAGTTCGAAGTTCTGCTAAGGAGATCTTCGGAAGCGGAGGGAGAGAATTTGGGGCAAAGTTGCTCGTTTCAGAATCCCATTAAATAATAGCAAAACATTGACTCATTCCATTCGGGTCTGGTATATATCAACAGGATAATGAAAGATCCACAAATTATTTCGGTGTAATGGGGGAATCAACTTAAGAATAGTGATTGGATTCCAATTAAAAAACTACTTACAACGGCTTGTTCTTTAATTTTCAAGAAAATATTTCGTTTTTGGAGAATGGTTTAAAGGATAGTTTTTGTCACATAATATGTTTCAATCGCTAGTGTCATCACAAAGAGTTCTGCAAAAACTTCTGAATTTGGCTGTGTTCAATACACAAGATGAAAGGCGCATTAAAAAAAGTTACAGAAAAAACCGTTGCTGCTTCCACACTCATGATGCAACACTAGAAAAACTGTTGAAGATACATATATGATGCAACTTCAGAATAGGAAGGAATAGGTAAACTCCCAAGATGTATATAAAACCTGGTATTTGGGTATTATTAAAGGAGTACTCTACATTCAATTCTAGAACGTTCAGTGTTTTTATCAGTCCGAATTAGTGAATTCCTCAGGAAATAATTTGACGAAATATATGATAGTGGCATTCAACAATACCGATATTTCGCAGGCAGACTCGACAGCAGATAGCACCATTATGCATCTTCTACATGCCTCCTCAAAAACAATTTTTATCAGTGTTGTGGCTATTGACGACACCTGATTCCCATAGGTTCGGAACGTAAAAACTTCTATGAAATTATACTGGTAAGAATCATTAATTTTGTTTTTGTAGGTCTGTAGCTGCTAGATTTGGAATGTCTAAGTCATCTTTACATCACTCATTTATAAGAGTCATTCATGTGTTGAATCAATTATTCCCTGAAACCATAAAATGGCCACAATCTGCTATAGATACTGAGAATATCGTAAATGGTTTCGGGAGAAGTGGACTCAATAACATCATAGGTGTCATAGATGGGTCATATATCCCCATTAAAGCTCCAAAGGACAACCGTAAAGTATACATATGTCGTAAACGATTTCATGCCATCACATTACAAGCAATTTGCACATATGATTTGAAATTTACAGATTGCTTTGCTGGTTACCCAAGCTCTGTAAATGATCTGAGAATTTTTAGGAACTCTACAATTTACAAATCATTTTTAACTCGCCTAGGAATATTTTTTCCTAATGATGAATTCATTATTGAAGATAAGGTATATCCTCTGAGAAGGGGGAGTATCACTCCATATATCAACAAAGGAGACTTAACTTTGAAACAACGTCGTTTTAATACAACTTTAGCTAGGGTTCGACAAGCTATAGAAAGGACATTTTCTTTGCTAAAAGGAAGATTTAGAAGATTAAAATACCTAGACATGTCTAGAATTGACCTGATACCTGCAACAATATTGGCCTGTTGCGTATAGACCGCGGGTATGTGATGTCACACGCATCAGCTTGCTGGACAAACAAATCATATTTCCATAAATAACAATAGTAATTTAATGAGATTATAATTTCAATTCTGAGATACAAAATTCATGAATATACCGTTGCCTATTTCAACTCAGCAGTAATTAAATCTGCTCTTCTAGTTGCTTAAATCCACAATTCACGTCTCTTAACAGCAGGAGGATTAATATTCTTTCTATTGTCGAAAATAGAAAGGAATCGGTGAATTGAAACTTCACAATAATTCAAAATTAAGTTATTACCGAGAGAAAATATTTTGAAATATGACACAAATGCACAAAAAGCATCTTTAGATCGGTTTGTTTGTCCAGCAGGCTGGATTTACAACTGTCAGATTTACTGTCGTCTGGCAGATATGCCCGAGGTCTATTACATAATCTATGCCTTAATAATTCAGACGTAGAGATTGAAAATTATATTCGAGGTATGGTTGAAAATGTTGAGCAAAATATTGCAAATGAAGAAATCTTTGCAGATGCCGCAGAATTCGAAAACGAAGCTGGGACATTAAGAAGAGACAGAATAACATTAGCATTATGATTTGTTGTTTTTGTATGTACATATATAATTTTTGATTATGTGAGAATGACAAATGTTGAAAATTAGATACCTTCTTACTTTGTAATTTATTTGTTCAAATTCACAGCCTTTTCATTTCAATAGTTTCGAATATAGACAATAAAGAAGTATTTGGAAACTAGATAAACTTTATTTCTATAAAAAATAACTCAAACACGCTTGGTACGTTTGATATGATACACAGAATTCTAATCAACACATGACTGGCAAAATAACAGAACCATTTGAAAATTTCATGGAAATTGAAAGAGGAATCATTCCAATCGATTTTTCTGCGAGTCTCAGGTGACATATAATCAAGAAAAAGTTCTGGCCTTTTTTTTCAGTAGTGGTGTTGTTAGCGGAAATACTTCTTGAATTGGGAATTACTTTCGAAACAGAGTGGGAAATGTAATAGCAGTCTTTATAACATACCTCACTCCGATTCGAATGAATAAGTAAGCATGTACACCAGATAAATAACTAGCAGCAGCACGAAATCATAAAAGTAATTACTTATCTATGAAACAAGGAAAATTATTAAAATCAGCAATAAAAATGGAATTTCTCGGATATCATGTCAAAATATTTTCCCATAACCATTTTCGAACGACGAGAAAATGTCGTTTAAATTTCCATCACACAATTTTATTGTCATCATGATTGCCACGTTCTATCTGAATAACGAAGCTGTCCCGAATTTAATACAGGAGTTGATATTCAATAGACTGCGAGATATCTGTAAAATCAGTTTGAAATAGATTGAGATACACATGCGAATTTACTCGTTCTTGGAATTGACTATAAGGAGATAAGCTGCTGTTAGGTCAATTCAATTAGATCGTCATTGAATATTCACAGTAGATTGCGTGAATCGATCAAATGGCGGTAAATATAGATATATTCGTTCAATAGAGGGCACTTCCTCATCTTTTATATATTATGGAAAAAATACTCTGTTGAATGCCACTTTTTTATGAAATGTTGTTGAAAGTGAATTATTATTATTATTGGGCACCCCATTTACGATCTCATAATCTAGTACCGACGGCATTGAGAGTTGAACATAAGCTGTTAACGATTGAAGGAAAATGCTATTTATATTTCTTAAAAGCTTCATATAGCATCTGTGGAATTGGGATATAATGACATTACAACCGCAAACAATACGCAAACTAATGATAATTATATGAAATGGAATAAAATAAAAAAACATTATAACGATGTGATATGACTGTGAAAATACGACATTCTTGGTGTAAATGAAACCGATTAAAAATACCAAAATCAGATTCCATCACCTATTCACTTCACAATAAAATTATCATATACAGATTTACCATCTAAATTATTGTGAATACTCAACGAATATTTTCAAAAAATGTGTAATTTAGGTACGGCAAATAAGTGGAAATTTCTTCATACCTTCAAGCTATTTAAAAGTCGCCGCATCATTTCCATCAAGACACATTTGTGTCAGTTCAAAACTAAGTGAATTAACGGCTCATTTGAAACATTAAAAAGTTAGTCTAGCGAGGGATTTACATATAGCAGATGTTGCGAGCCAACAACAAGAAATCCTGACCCGACTCGGTTTGCGTGTTGTGTCAAATATAAAGAGGTTAGTTCCTCGTGATATTTCGAGACATGATTGTTCGTGGATGTTGGTACTTGGAAACCTGATAACGATTTTGTAGAAAGTGTGCGGAAGGGAAAAAGGATTCATTTTTGTTTCATTTATTAATGAGTTAGTTCGGCTGAAAAATATCAAACTGGAAAATAGGAAGTGAATGTATATTTCAGAAAAAAAAATTACAAATTATTGTGAAAGAAAGTCATATGAAGGTAGTTTGATACTTTTTCTAAAACTGTGATTGAATAGAATGCAAAGCTGTGTTGACTAGACGATCGCCAAAAAAAATTGGTCAATGTTTTTCCACAATCAATTTCTAGAATCATAGCAATCGCCAAAATCACATGATGCTTTCATTATTGTACATTTTTTGCCTGACCCGCTTGTTTTCTTCACTTTCAAGTGATTTTTCAAATATCCTCTGGTTCATTTCAAGAATACATTCAACTGGTTCAGATATTCGAAGTGATCAGATTGTGAATCTGAACATGAACACCAAATCTTGTCCGCTTAATTGATCACAATAAATACTGTAACGATTTATCCTTGGGCTCTTCTATCGAAACTCCAAACAACACTGAATTATTTTATTACAACTCTTTATCACAACACAATACAATCACTTAAATTGCTCCGCTAACTTTCCAACGTTCGATACTAAAACTCTTTGTAGTAGAAATTCTCCACTTCGACTTCTGCACTCAGCAATAACAAAGCTCTCTCCACTAAGCTCCACTAAGCTAGAAACTCAGATTTTCCATCTGCTTAAATCTCTCTGCGATGAAGTGTCTCCCGTATATATACCCGCTCACACCCATGGAGAATCCTCCAGACAAATCTCGATGATCGAACATTCCACGCATGACGAGAGTTCTTGGAAAATGACGTTTTCTCTTCGATCCCTCATACTATTTTTCGTTTATGAGAGACAGGGCCAGCGCTAGGATATTTCGTAACAATAATGGCTCACAATATAAAAAAGCGATGATGTGTCCTCTACCTTCATCCATTGTGACTTGATTCTTCACAATATAGAAATAGCATATGAATTGTTGAAAAATACATAATATCTACCAGAAAATCCCCTTAGCAACAGTTTCTGCTCTACAGAAGACTTTTCGCTCTCCTAAAGGTCTATAGTCCGTTCATAATTTGTTGATAGCTCACTGCAAGTTTGACCCTCATTAGAGAACTGAAATACAGAGAGGACAGCTAATATGATATAATAACAAATACCAAACTAAAACTGGCAGTTTAAGATGTTTTCGACTAACCCATCTTGTATCTGAAGAAATACAATAGAGCTATAAAACTTTTAATCCGATTATGTAGGTATTTTGAGTGGAAATGATTGACCAGTGTCGTAGAGTATATGATTAAAACATTAGTTACTTTAAATAAATAAATATATTAATATTCTTAAACTGTAGGTACTGTAAACTGTATTTTTATTTTAATAAAATTTCTTTATTTTATTCAAAAATAATAAGTTACTTGCAATTTGTAAAAGATACATTTATTTAATTAATACCTATTTTTAAATGATATAAACTACGATTACTTACAAAACTATTCAAATTCAAAATAAACAGGATCATCTTCGGAATCCGAGTCTTCTTGCAGGTTGATAATTAGCGGTTGTGTCTGTACAGTCGCATCAATTATATTGTCAAGATCCCACATTTTTTGTTCTTCTTCTATTACATGTCTTACTGCATCTCGCCAATTTTGTTCTGTAATATGTTGTAAAGACTCATATAACAATTCACGTACAGCTTGTATTTTATATGACGTATTTTTTCTAGCCACATAGCTTTTCATTTGTGCCCAAATGAGTTCAATTGGATTTAATTCGCAGTGGTAGGGTGGAAGTCTAAGGACTGTGATGTTTCGTCTTTCCGCCATTTTGTCAACTACGTATTTCTTGAACTTAGATTTGTGTTGCTGGGCAATTTTTAAAAGTTCTGCTTTAACCATTCCATCTTCGTAAGGCAGGGACTTATTCCGCAGCCAGTCAATGATATCCTGTTTCTTCCACGCAGTCGTTGGAAGTCTTTCTACTAGTCGTGAATGATAAGGTGCATTATCTAATACTATAATTGAGTTTGGTGGTATATGTTCAATCATCTGCTCAAAATACTCTTCGAAAACATCAGCTGTCATCTCCTCGTGATAGTCTTTTGTGCTTTTGGATTGAAATTCCAACAAACCATGCTTAGTAAATCCCTTTTCACTGCCAATGTGAGAAATTATTAATCTACTGCCTTTACCAGAGGGTGGAGAAATACCAGTAGACCAAAATTCCATAAAGGCTTGCCCGAGGGCTTGCCTGGAGCTTGATATATTTTTACCTGACCAAATTTTTGTGAGAGTATGACCTGCGTTTACCCACGTTTCGTCCTGATAGTAAATTGGCCTTCCTTCAGCCCGAGATTTTCGTATAGATCTTAGATACTTTCTTCTCCAACATATTATCTCTTCCCGGTCAATCAAAAGTGATTTTCGGTCTGATTTCTCCTACCGGAAATTTAACTCTTTTAAAACTTGCCACAATTTGGTTCGTCCGACATGAGGCAAATCCGGGTCGTCTCTAACTTCTTGTAAAATTTTGTTTAAGTTGGGTATTTCTTTTTTGTAGGGTTAGCTATACCTTGTTTTTTTCTTTCTGATAGGAACCTATATATTGTTGACTCCTCTACGCCCGCCATGTTGGCACAACTCTTGATTATGTTCTGAACAGTGTTTGTGGGATTCTGAAAAACCAGAGCATCGTGAACGTTCAAAACAATAGTCTTCTCTCTTGATGAATAGACAGACTTACTGACTGTACGCAACAATACCGGTGTAAAACTTGATGATGTTGATGATGATGACGAAGCCATCGCAAGCAATCAAACAAAACAAGCAGGAACGAAAGGTACGTATATGTTTGTAGGAATATGAAAAAAAGTTACTCACGCACTGCACAAAATTCGCTATCGACAAATTATGAACGGACTATAGTCAATTTAAATCAACGACCAGCTCACCTACTTGCATTAGGCGATGTCAGTGTCGAATGTGGCGTTTTCACCAATATTTGACATTTTTGCAGGGAATAGTCTTCAAATTATTTTTTTCTTATTTCATGCCACTATTAGTGTATTATCCGAGGTATTATCATTATTCAATGTATTTTTTCCGAGATTTTTTCTGAAGTAGTGACATATTTTATAAATACTTTTTCTACACCCCCTATTTCAAACCATTCACTACGTATTTGACAGCTGTTACATGATGACTCATTCAGAATACACGTGTATTCCAAATTAATGGCGGCCGCTTCCGGAAGTATTTTGGTGAAATGATGGGATATGTAACATTTAACCTGATCAATTTGATTCCATGACGACATTCAATTGTTTTAAAGCGAAATTCAGCGAATTTTTGCTTCAATTTTCAGTGAAATTGAATTAAAAATCATATTTTTAGGAAATTATTATTCAACAGTTGGTGAATTGGTACTGAATCTAGTTATATCCATGAATCGACAAGCAATTGTCTATGCTTGCTGTCATGACTTGCTCTCTCGTCGATCATTGAAAATGGGTCATAACGAAAAAATGTGTGCTAAACGCACAAGCAAGGTGGAAAAAACAACGCCAACGCCTCCTCGTCCCAATTTTTCGCTCGTGTGTAATAGGCTTCTTATTCTCCTCGTCACGTAAAATACTATTTCAGTACACAGCGCCCCCGAATTTATAGGAAATGATATAAGACAACAAAAGGTACAAAAAACCCTCGAAAAAACCTATAATAAACCATCTCCAATAATGAGAGTTTTCGATACTGAATTACGCAGGATTGTGGTCAAGGCTAGGGGAACATTTATTCACGGCAATTTCCACATGAAATGATCATTTTCACGTCAAGGTTCAATCGATAACACGGTAGTGCTCAACAAACTCATGATAAAACACGATGTATCAAACGACAACCTGCATCATTGTTATTCCGATAAAAACAGTACGATCGTTTCGAATTCATGAAATGACCTTGTAGTCTCAATCAATTACGAATAATTATAATGAAGCTACCGACTTTTTCATTTTCTCCATCGGCAATGGGTAACGCAATGTAGGTATCCTCGAATATAAATTTTTTGTTCAAAAAAAACGAAGCAGAGTAAAAGTTACCAAAGACAAATGACAGAAGTACAAAAATTCGAGTGAATAAAACAATAATGTTGAATACATATGCGGAAAAAAAGTCCTTTCAAAATTTAATCAAAGGTAATACCACGAGTCCTTCAAATTTAATCGATAAATTTTCATTTTCCACAAAAACTTTTTTATTTGGCAAAAGTATGAAAACAAACCAATTGATAAAATCACGAGTGATTTTATCGGTTAATTCGGTTTGTTTGAATGCTTTTGCCTCAAAATAAAAAAGTTTCGAGTGTTTCGAAATTGAAAATTTATCTTATTGAATTTGAAGAACGAGTTGTATTTGGAGAGATTATTTTTTGAACAAATCGAAGGAAGATTTTTTTGTCTTCACAGTGTTTAGTGAAGTGGAATCCTCTACTAATTTTTCAGGATCTTCTTGACCAAATCGTTTCGCACTCATTTTCAAAGATACTTTTCACTAGGTGAAAATTTACAAATTTGAAATGTCAAACAACGATGTATGCCTTCTATGATCCAGAAGAGATATGATGCTTACTACGCAGTGCATATGATAATGCTTGCTGGCGATCCCAAGAGATGGCGTCACACCTCTCATTGTACAAGGTTGATAATTGAAAATTTCTTATGAAATGAAAATCGCGCCAGAAGGAACATAAAACCATTCGTTATGTCGTTGTATCATAATCTTCATACAACGGTTTCTTCTCATACCCCAAAAAATGAATTGTATTTGATAAAAACTAATTGTACGCCATCTTTATTTTTGTTCAGGAAACCTTAAATATTTGAATCGGTCGTTCGCTATATCTGTCATAAAGTTGGGGTTATGAGCTATTTACGTGTTTGAGTGTTCATTGAAATGTGTTGTTTATGTTATTATTATGCTGAAAAAAGTGAAAAGTGAATGACTATTGATAATAAGGTAACTCTTCATTCATGATAATTTATAGAAATATGAGCCAGTTCAATAGAATCAACGCGGTAAACCTTATAGTTTTGACAGTTCAAAGGTAAACGTTTTATCAAGGACCAGGCAGTTTTATCAGTATAATACCGAATGATTGGCTAGAATAACCATAGAATAACCCGCTACTATTGGTTGAATGCCAAAAACTTCACATTTTGACAAGTGAAAAAAATAATCTCAGATGAAAATTGTACGGCGGTGACGATGGGAATATTTCGACATCGGGCAAAGGTTTAAAGAAAACCCTTTGTCATTTGGTCGAGCTTTCGGAAATGTTTATTTCCTTCATCAAGACAATAACTTGAAATCTTGAAAAAAAGTCAGCAACCATATATCACACACGAAGAACATTGAAAGTCAATTATAGTAAAATTGAAAACACTTTGAAACTGTTCATGAACATTGAGAAAACTGAAAAATGTTAAAAACTTTTGGAGAAAGCAACAAGTGAAACGTGTTTAATGGCGGTTATGTTGTTACTTCCTTCGCAAGTTTTGAACATTTTTCAGTTTTATCATAATGTTCATAAACAGTTTTAAAATGTTTCCAATTTTATTATAATTGACGTTCAATGAAGAATTGTTCTTCATGTGTGATATATGGTTGCTGAGTTTTTTTCAAAATCTTGATAAAAGAAAAAATCATTTCCGAAAGCTTGACCAAATGACAAAAGAGTTTTCTTTAAACCTTTGCCCAATGTTTATGTATTGACTGCATCCTCAAGATCATTCGCTCTTTTTTGTTTGTTTTATATTTTTATTGTTCCGTTGTTCATTTGTATTTATATCATTTTAAATATAATATATATATAAATAAATATATATATATATAATAAATAATTATTATATATATATATATATATATATATATATGTATATATATATATATATATATATTATAAATCACCTAGCCAAATTGCGTAATTAGGAGAAACAGTGATGAGGTGAGTGAACAAAGGAGGTTGACTTGTATGTAAGTTCGGCAACCATGCAAGCGATACAAAACACTTTTTTCCAAATTACAGATATTTCTAATTCAAACGGGGTTTCTGCGAATCTTTGGAATATAATATCCCACTAGGAAACTGTCACATTTTTCAGTCTATCTGAAAAAATATTTTTATCCACACCCGTACTCTAATAATACACTCATATGCCCACAACCCGTTTTATAATGAAATCCATTACGATACAGATTTTCATTACGATACAGATTTTCAACCAATAGAAAGCCATTATTTTTCAATCAAGCATGATGTGCGAGCTTTGCATTTTGACGTTTGTCAAGTCAAAATCAGTAGGTATTGAATTTTGGAAGAATTTAGTCAATTTTCGATAATCGTATGAAAATGTCTTATAGCAGGGATATAGAAGAATTACCAGCGACCCTCCACAGATGTCTTAGTCAAGAAAAAAATACAATCGAAAGGATTATATTTTTCATTTGACAAATGCAACACATATGTTTTTATTTTCAACAAAATTATATGAGCTCTCATGTCCGAGTGGTTAAAGGCGCCGGCAGTGAGTAGTTACGTCCGGGTTCGAGTCCTGATCTCGGTAGAATTTTTTTTTTTTCATTTTTTCTTCTTTTCATTTCTCATTGTTGTATTTTCCGTGGTTATACCATTAATTATAATTTTGTAGAATTTTTCAAAGAAATACGGTTGATTACCTACTATTATTGTGTTCAATATAAATACCTAATAATATAATATTTTTAGTTCTTCATTATTCATTGGGTGTAGATAAAATAGCGTATGCAACTCTCATGTAATGGTTATTAATACACGATCGTTGCATAATATACTATTATGTAACGATGGTGATGATGATTTGAATTTAGTAAGAGGAGAACGTCAACTTCAATGTTCAATGTCTGTCACAAAAATTTACTTCCCAATTTTGACATATGGAGTAACAATTTGCGAAACCAGTTACAAAAAGAATATTCCACTGAATCTATACTTTCAAATCAGTCGATCGGGATAAATATCTGCTATAAATGTTGGAATATATTCATAGAACCTTCAGATCAGTCCAGAAAAATAAATATCACCAAAACAGGTAGCTAAACGCAGGAAATAGCTCCGCAACTACGTCACTTGCCGATAAATAATTTTGTGTTGGCAGCAATGCACAGGTGCAACGAGAGCAGATGTACGAAGAATGAGGATATGGTGAGATGCGAGATGAGATGGATACCTACATTTCGCAACCAAACAAAAACGTAGAACAGTGGTCCATGAGGATTTCCTTCTTGAGAGTTTACAAGTGAAAAATTGGGAAAAGAAACTGCAGAGTAGCAAAATGACATTTGCAATCGTTTAACAAGATTTTTTCTTATTTTGATAAAATACTTTTTTTCCATCATTTTCGAATGATAAAAATGTTTACAAGTTGATGTATCAAGTTTCTGCACAATCTTCGGCTAGAAGTACATGTTTGCTGAAAATGAAGGGACAAAGAGAGTCCAGGTTTACAGAATTAATGACGGAAAAGAGGATAGAAAACGCTCCACATTATTATTTCTGAAAAGTCTATGGGAATGTATGAAAAACGCTTATGGAAACTATGAAATGAGATGAAAATGAGGGATGTTTGTTTATTTCAAAAGGAGAAATGAACAAAGATCATCAACGGAAGGAAGTCGACTGAGATTACAGACAGAAAAAATATGCCAACTTCCAACCATTTAACCATTTTTAAAGATGTTCCGAATAGTGCGAGTGCCCACCGACATAAAGGGTCATTTATTAATACTCTCTTGAATCTTTTTCTGTGGCTTCATTATGTCCAGTCTACCACTCCCAGCAAGTATGGAAACTGGATGTGAGGGCGTTTTCACTATAATTAATTTTAAACATGTAAACGCGGTGTAAACGAAAATTTTGCATAACTACGTTGGTGGACTCCCTTAAGGTTTCAAAATTTTTCTCCGACAACTTTAAAATCGCGCTTCCAATAAAATTATCTTTTGAATAAATATTTTTCAAGAACTGTATGTATGAATTTTCGAGGCTACACCGCATATACATGTTTAAAATTGATTATAGTGAAAACGCCCCCACATCCCATAAAAAAAGTTTTTTATGTAAAATCCTGAAATTTCAATATTTATAGGAAACAATGATTGTTGAAGAGGTACTTGTACTTTGTCAGGAATCAATCTTCCCAACAATGTCCTAGATAAAGGCGTCGATAAAGGCATATACAGTAAGATGTGCCATTGTGTGGATTTCACCTCGATCAAACATCACGTTTATAATATCTTCCTTCGGAAATATGTGACAAAAAAATATAAAGGCTCAAATTCGATTCTGAATGACTCCAAATAAAACTTCGAAACAATTAAAGCCAAATGTTCCTATGAAGGTAACTAATCATCTATTTATAGTCATGTTCTTCTTTCGATTCCAGTGCAGTAAACAAATGAAAAAAGTTTATGGTCCACTCAAACTCCAAATAGATTTTATAGAAAATCTCTCGAGTTTTTGTAAACAAAGTAGCCGTGATTTTTATTGTCATTTTATGACGAGGCCCCTTCGGACTCAATTTGAATGGCTACTCGATTATTAACGATTATTTACGACTACATAGTCGTAAAGCAATTCCCAGACAGAATATAAATGAAAATATTTTTTCTGAGTATTTCTCCCACATACTCAAAAATAAAATGTCACCGACCCAAACTCCTCTGTATTCGATACGTAATAATATTCTCTAGATGTATTGATTGACAAATAATAAAAAATATCATTTTCCTATAGAATTCTCACTTGTTTCGCTATACAATAACCTTTATTCAACAATCGCACACTATGAACGGTTTACTAATCTATATCCAATGTTGTACAACCGTACAACCGATCAACTAGATTTATTGAGTGAAAATTCAAATGGTCAGTCTATCTAGAACAGCTATCCCCACACGAAATCTAAATCAAACATATATGACATCAATAAGATATCCCTACGTTGCATTCTTGAACAGTGTTTGTAAATTATTTGTCTTTTACAGAAGTAATATATTCTTCTGGCATTGTCTTAGTGAAGAAAAAACAAAAATAACTTCCTCAAATGTTGTTGAAAATTTTCCCGAAATGATTTTACTCTTAATAACAAAAGATGCAGTGAGTAATCGAAAAAAATATTTCTGCTATTTTTTTCAATTTGGAAAGACACTATCAACACCAGAAGCTGAATTGATTTCAATTGAAATATCACACCTAGTCTCAAATTGAGTGATTTACGAGCATCTCAAAAATATATTATATTTTCAACTCAGTCTAAATTTTCTATAAATATGAAATATGATGACAATTAATGGATTTCTATGCCTTGTTTTTATTAATCAGTGCGCCGATCGAGATAGATCGTCTCAACATAAGTTCTCACATAAGTTCGTGTGATTCATTGTTAGGGCATTTGGTGGAAATATTTATATAATTCTAAAATAGAAGGAGCAGAATCTTAATTACATAAATATTTTCAGGAGCTATTTTCGCCATAGGAAATACAAACCTGCAGCATCTTTTCGATTTCTCAACAACATGCCTAAGTGGATCTGCAGGTATTTACTCGAGGAAAAAATCTACATTAAATCCGAGATTAATCTCGTTTAACAAAACACCAGGAAAAATAGCATCTGATGAGTACGAAAATAATGTTTGTTCACTTGTTTCAATTTTTGATAGCTATGCAGTGTCGAGATTACGGTGTCAAGATAAATTCAGATATAGTAAATGGCCATTATGCGGAAATGAAATGATAAGCAGAGGTCATTTCTGTGTTCTACAAGTCTACAAATATAATGAATTCATCGTCATAGGAGAGAGTTCAGGAAATCGTGTGGATGAAATAAAAAAAAATTAAGGACACAGAAAATAACAAAATCTAATAGCAGTCAGGTCCTAGGAGAGGTTATAAGATATAGATCACGTCATCACGAGAGCAATACACCATAGGCGCTTGCAAAATGGCGCCATAACATAGATATCCTTCAAAACGCATTTGCAATTTAGCAATACCAAGAGAACAGCCAGTAGTGAAACAGCAAGTCCGTAGGAAAAGAGATTTTATCTATGTTGGTTGCTTGATTTGTATTGCTTTAAAATAACAAAGTGTGTGATGAAGAAAAAGTTAATCACTAAAAATTTTTAGGTCGACTGCTATTCATTAAGAAAAATTCCCGAAATATCGTTACAATCTCTGAGCATAATTATACTATTTATGAATATTTTTTTCACTTTTTCGATACTTTTGGAAAAATTGGTTATTGAAAGCAATCGATCTGAGAACTCATCTATCGTATCACCTCTCTTAGTCATCTAGCAGCTAGATGACTCCATTAGCTAGATTCTAGCTAATGGAGTAAAATATTAAACTACTGGAAATGATCGTTTCATGAAGGATGAAGCCCTCATCGCGCTTATGTGAAAACTCCGAGAAAACTCCAATCAAAACTAAATTTCATTTGGACTGGGATCTGTCTAGGCCCCAAACCAAAAATAATGAGTTCTCTTTTCTTTCCTATCTTGTATCCCACCCTCGATCCCACCCAATGTACAATGCTTCGTAGTTGTTTTCCTGTATTTCGAAGGAAATATTCGATATGAGAATGCCTGAAATTTCCGATGTTAATGAATCCATCAACGGAAAAGTGACGGCTGGACAATTTCAGAATCAATAATCGAAAACGACTTAAAATCATAGCGAAATACGCATAAGCACAATATTCTGAGAGTCTATTGGAGATGGAAGAAACGTAAAACGATATGTAAATTTTCGTCGAACACATTTGGTTCAGCTTGAAGTAATAAACTAATGCAATGATGATATTGTCAAGGGTTTGGACTCAAGTTTAGTATTACATCATAATTTCAAGGTCTACTTACAGCATGTAATAATTTCACTCAATAACAGTAGAATCGATTCCGAGAAATTCAGCAGAAAATGGAAATCCTCAGAAAATTATGTTTACATTGCCATCAATTTTTGTTTTCGCTGTTTGTATAACATATTACACCCATTCAGAAAGATGATGAAGCAAAAAGTATATTCTCAAGAAATGATACAAAGTAGACCATACGTTTTCTCTGATAGGCCATTGCTCTTCTCGAAATGCCGGTCGAAATGCCTAGTAAGCATTTTATAGTAAGCATAATAAAATCAGTGAAGTTCTTAATTTCAGAGCATTCCTTGAAATATTTTCGCTGATGAAGAGACTGCCGCCAGGACTTCTTTTCAAGAATTTTTCAAATCTAATCAATCAAGGAGAAAAAAACTAAGCTTCTATCATTTCAATATATGTGTGGGTACATTCCAGGATACATCTATTCGCCTTGCAAAAAAAATATAATAGTATCTTCCAAATTTTATCCATTTTTCGAATCTTGCAAATAGGTACCATCTCGGGTACGATTGAAATCCAAATGAAAATACTCGTGAAAGGTGAACTTACGTTCAAATGATGATAAGTCATCATCCAAATGTGCTTTCACTCAACAAGTTCCGAGGTGGCGAAGGACATCAGTGTCAAAGCCTACAACGAAACAAGCTCATAACGCCTCTCATCTCAATCTTGTGGTTCATCTGATTCACAAATTCTTACTTCAACATATTTCCGTTATTTCGTAATAGAAACATACTTCGTCACTTACTAAATGGTTTCATCAACACAACTCGTTCTATTCATGTTCAAATGTAAATAAGCATTCCATTATCTCAGAATTTTCATAAACATGTTATTAAAAATTTGGAAAATTCCAATCATCAATCTTGCCGAAACATATTTCCAAGCATAACTATTTCGGAAAACATTTTGCGATATGCCAATAGTGTTCCATCGTTGGTATCTTTCAGAAAAGTATTTGATTAATTGATCCGAAGAGAAATAATCGACCCAAATATTAATATTATCTTGCGCTCTTTTATCATCCCACAATTAGAACATGAAAGCTCCAATAAAACGATGTTATAATAGTATGTTCTTCTTCATTTCATCACACAAACAATTCGCTGATTTTGATACTTGATCATCAGACGCCAAAGAAAAAAAGCGAATTGTTTTCTCATTTCCTTATAACAACGTAACGGAACTAGGTATCGAACGAATCCTTTTCTGAAGTCACAATTCCATAAAGGTAATATTCCGAATACTTATAATTTACTATCGTCAGTTGTGGTGCAGACAAGTATCTAAAAAAAAATATCTTGCCTTGTCAGATATCGGCCTGCTTTTACTAGAGAAAATAATTTAGTAGCCAGATTTGTTGAGGTGGAAACAATTGAAAAAAATCCGTACGGGACTCAAAAAAGACTCGAACCTGACTCGAAGTAAAAATTTCAAGATTGTTTCGAGGACCTCATATCTCAAAAATTCAACATCAATAGCCAAAATGACGAGGATTTCAAAATGACACAAATAAGTCAAATGTAGGAATTTTATAGTGCGATATTCAAGGTTTTTTCCTTTTTTTTGTATTCTGAGTTGAAGAGAAAACCAGAAGCAGAAAGTTTTTGAGAGATAATTTTTGACTAACTTTTCGCAAATATCTTACTAGGTTTTTCAAGCAATGTTATCGCTGATTCCGAGGCTGATTCTTACATCTAGCAAAAGTTCTACCAGGTTATCGTGAGAAGAAAACGAAGATGGAACCACCACAATGACCATAATGTTATGAAACGAACCTCCAGAAAGGATTGATAGGGTAATCTGTTTCAACCAGACCAATTCGTTCTTTGATGGCATTTTTTTGTGCATAACCTTTCTAATGGTTGGATTAATATATTTTGATGTCTTATTCTTTCCATAAAAATACAGATGCACACCTTCATACCATATACATTAATATCAGCTGGTAATTCGTTTGCAGACCCATTTTTACAAACGTTTTTTGTTTTCTTGAATGTTAGAGAATAATTGTTTGATGATTTCATCAGATACAGATAAATGAATAAAATTCAAATATATTCAAATCCGAGATCAAATCCTAGGATACCCACCCTATTATGCTCAGAAATAACGAAGTGAAAACCTAGGATGAAAAGGGTAGAGAATAATGTCAAAAAGGTCGTAATAAATAGTGGAAAACGGCTAAAAAATAAGTGAATACATCGATGTATGAGATTCGATATCATTCTTTACAGAGTGCTCCGAATTCAAAAGATTGACGGGGATGTTAGGCATAATACACATTTTTGTGGTAAAATAGCGTAGACGAATTCAACGACGAGCTGTTTATTTATCAGGATTAGGTATTCACCCAAATCCGAGCCCAAATCGAACAAGAAAATGTATTCATCTTGTTCTGCTGGTGATATAACATCCAATATGATTTTTCGAAGTTCGAACATATCTATACGAAACGTGAAATGTGGTATTTGGGTAAATTTTAATTGGAACATCTTCTTTCATTCCACATAGAAATATGCTCTGAATGATAGATGTAATTTACATAAAAAAGTGACATATGTATATAAACGTTCGTCCAAAATTGAGTGGCCACCGGAGACTTTTTTACGGATTGAGGTTTTGAAATATTTCTCGAAAAATTTCAAATCGGGTCGTCCTAAGAAGAGAAGAAAGTCCAGATGCTGTTTTCGGACGTATGAGTACATAAAAACGCTTTTACCTCACAAACAAACGCTAATCGAACATCCATATCGCGACTCACCTTAACATACCACTTGGCTGTCTTCTTGCTGCTCTTCCTCGGCCCGGTACAAACGCAAAATCTAAACCGGCTCCTCTTGATGGTATCGCAGCTCTTGTCCTTGGCCGGACTTTTGTTATTCACGCATTTCGAAGCCAAGTGCTTCGTTTTTTCCGTAACGCTGTTATAAAACTCTTGTTGGAAACCGATCGGAGAAGAGTTCGTAGGCAGCAACATCTGAACCTCGAAAGAAAACACAAAACCCCCGCGTCGCTATCGATAGAAATGTCACTCAGTTGAAATTCATTTTTCACCCCCCTGATAACCCCGTCTCGAATTTTCGAGCTGACGCTTCGAAAAGAATCGGGAATCTTGCACTATACACGAGCGATCATTCGCGATGAGAAATCATAGCAGGCCGGCGAAACGTGAAAAAGCGTGTCCGAATAACGAAAAACGAGATCTGAGATCGATAACTCGCGCGATATCGTGCGGTGCTCGCTCTCCTAAACCCGACCGACCGCTTCCAGCACAGGCCTGCTTCGATCTACCACAGAGCTTCATACAAACAAATGAGATGTCACAGTATTCGAACGTAGACCGCGTTCACCGAATGATTGCACTGGCGCGGGCGTGCGCATTGGGAATTCATTTGGAATATATACAATGTGTTCATAAAGTTTGGTAACCTGGCGATGTATTTCTTGAATGAAGCACATATTGTCTCAACGCTTTCGACACCCCTAACAGCATATCTGTGTTATTACGTCTAAAAAAAAATGTCCAACGAGAACATATCCCTTACGATAACTCATTTAAAACATCGTTCGAGAATCTATCCAACAACACTAGTTTCTTTTTCAATTCTCATCGAATTAATTACTGTATATACCTAACAATATCACATATTGACTCCACACAAATATTACTGACTTATACAATACCATCATATTTATATTGATTATATTTCTATTCAAAATATTAACAGGAAAAAGTGTTTCCCGATAGCATATACTTGGTTCATGAAACTAATCAATTTCGTTTTATCTTTGAACTTGATAGAATTATATCACTTTTGGTAAGTGAACGAAGAAAGTGCCCCATTTCAGGAATGGTCATTTTACCGTTGAAAAGAATGAGAACTGAATACAAATTCAATCGTTCATTTTCGTAACCCAACAATTGGAAATTGGGAAAAATCTGTTCGTCTGCAACACCTCACTACTTTTATTACAACTCTTTATCACAATACTGTTACGAATCTCCTAGCGCTCTCCTAGCGCCGGCCCTGACGAGATCGTAAACGCAGATGAGGGATCGCGTCGTAGCGAACGTCATTTTCCAGGAACCCGTAAATTGCCGCCTGGAGAATTCGAGACACGTCATCGGGGCTTCTCTCGAGGATTCTCGTTTGGTACGCAGGTATATAAGCGTCGGGATATCGCGGCGGAGAGAAATTTTTATTCAGAGAGTCAGTTATTCAAAGAGTTAGTTACGAGAAGTTTTTGATTCGGCAGTTTTATTCAGAGCTAAGTGACGAGAGTTATTGAGAGCTATGTGTGGCAGAGCTTTGTGCGGAAGTAAAATTTTTAGTACAGAGAGTTTAAGTACCGAGCATTGGAAAGTTATCGGAGCGATTTAAGTGATTGTGTTGTATTGTATTGTGATAGAGAGTTATAATAAAAGAAGTTTAGTGTTGTTTGGTGTTTTAATCGACGAACCCAAGGAATATCGCAACAGTGGTTCAGAAGTAAGATTTTGCAAGGATAAATCGTAACAATACAATACAAACGCTCAAACTACTCTACGCTAATTATCCAACGCTCTGAACTAAAACTCTCGGTACTAGAAATTCTCTACTTCGACTTCTGCACTTAGCAGTACCAAAGCTCTCTCCGATGAAAACTGTGAAACTCTCCGCCTCTCCACTAAGCTGGAAACTCTAATAACTATCTGAATTACTATCCGCATAACATCTGCCGTTGCGATGAAGCGCTTCCGTATATATACTTGCTAACGCCTGTGGAAAATCTTCCAGTCAAATTGCGATGTCTGAATTTTCTCACGAGCTGCGATCTCGCAGGTGAAGATCTTTCTTCGACCCCTCATATTAATTAGCGTTTACGAGCAACAGGGCCGGCGCTAGGAGGTTTGGTAACAATATTTTAAAACGCATACCCCTGTTTGTTTGACGTGGAAATTTTCACCCGAACGTTGTTGTCTGATATCATATTCTACGAAAATAGTTCTCACAAAAATTATTGAGAATCGTCTAATATTTTTTAGTTGCTCAAATATATTTGGACTGAATCAGATGAGATGAGATGTGTAAGGTGAAATTCTTCTAAAACTGTTGCTCTAAAATTGTTTGTTCCGTTACCAAGCTGACGAAAGTCAACTCTCAGAAGTCGAAACTTGTGCGAGCAATGGATCAACGAGGCCTTACCTTTTAACGTGCGATTACTCAGCACGGTGGGCCGGCGAAGTTTGATTGGTTCATTTATTCTATTAGTTTCTATGATCTCGTTTTCACAGGATATGATGTCCCGAACCTCAAATAGAAACCATTACTCATGATGCACTCTTTAAACATATACGCGATGCCGAAAGGGGTATTGAAACATCGCGAGGGTGCCGGAGGGTCCTTGATTGGATTGTCCTGTGCCATGGTAATTCGAGAATCAGAAGCAAAGGGTTGAGTCATACCACTTTACTGTCACTGTTATATAAAGTAACACGATAGAGGACATTTTGTCAAGTCAGTTTTTCTTGTTCGTCTCTGAACATCTCTCCCACTGTAATGATTATGTCTGTTTCTCTGATTTTATACCGTTTTCTTCAGAAATATTTACTGTCGTTTTCACCAACATTCTTCATCTCCTTTCTTTCTTCATATCTCTTTTCACAGTCTTTCCCACTAAGTCAATGTTCATCCCATTTTGTATTTATGATTTTGTGAATGTCTTCTTATCCGTACATCACCCTTATCCGTATGTCTTCTGCCAATTTCATTGTCCTATTATTTCCACGCGAGATGCGACTTTGTTTATCCTATTTTTTATCTAAATGTCTCAACATGATTCTTTTCATATTTCTATCTTTCTGTTTTTCTCTTTCTTCCTTGTGTCACAACTCGACAGTTTTCTCTATCACTCGTTCTGAATCAGAAAAAAAAACACACTTGATGAAGTGCTATTTGTAACCGACAAGTTTGTGGTGGGAGCTGAGAATTTAATTTTTCATTTTTTATTACTCAAATCGAGTATGCATGGCATCTCGACAACCGTTTTCGTAATTCTCATGCACAGACTCTGATTTCACTTACCCGGTATATTTTATTTCATGAGTTTCTGATGTTCCAACGCTAAAAACTTTCCATTTCAATTACGGTGAGCTAGGATAATTTTTTGTCAGTGTCCTGCTCTTCATGTCGAATGTACAAAGAAACAAATAAATACAAAATGAAATACGAAATTCAGAGGTTAATGAACAATCTGTTCGAAGTGTAGGGCAGCAGATTTCGTCTACACATTCCCAAAGCAAAAACCAAATATAAAAACGCCACCCGATTATTTTTCTTCTCTGTGGATCCAGAAAACAACTGGCATATCACAGTCTGGAAGTTATCCTGTTACAGTGGCGCCATTTCGAAGAGGCTCCGAAATTCTGAACCCCATAAAAATTCTCACTTCCCAGAAATCATTCAAGAATAGCGAGTATTTGTTTTTCGACTGCCAATATGAAAAACTGATAAACAACTAGTAATTCCATATTTATTTATTTGTCTTTCGTTTCTTGATATATCTGGAAAATTAAAATCTGATGATTCGTTGGCGATATAACAAAAATATTCAATTTCCTGTGTTTGTGGATAAAAATTGCTTATCATATTTTTTTTTCTTTAAATCAAGATCTCATTGAACAGATGCGAGAAAGTGGGAGTTTCTTTGATGAATTGAATACTGTTTCTGTAACAGTTTGATATTTGAGTATTTTCAGTGGTAGAAGAAAGGCAGAAATTAATCTTTTTCACATTTGGATATTAGAGGAAGGAATATATGTCACAATACCCAATACCGGGTGTGAGAATACGTGTCTTCACAGTCTTCATAATAATTGAAATAATGCATGTTTACGTCAAGTTCAGATTGTGATTTTGATACTTTAGCACCAAATAAATGTCCTGAATAATTTCTGTTATCCCTCACGTTAATAAATATATGAGAGATTTCATGCCACGTTATATATCTCAAAACTAGAAAAAGAAAAAAACTTTGAATTGCCTTTTTTTATGGTAAAATTCATGGTCAACCTCCAAAGATGAAAGTCAATTGGGTGTCTTTTGAAACCATATTTTGAAATTTCAAATGAATTGAACTGTCTGAAACTTGATGAAAATCCATATTAACAAAAATATCACAGTATCCTGTACAATTTTCACTGACAATGGGTTTACAAAACCGCGACACTTGTTTCGCTATACAATAGATTCCTCAAGCAGGATGAAAGTAGAGGAAACTGTGATATTTTTGTTTGAAATTGCAGTCTCAATTGGACAATGTAATAAAGATATTAGTTTCCAGTAAGATTCTTACCAAAAAAGGGTTACAAAACTGCGACACCTGTTTCGCTATACAATATCTTCCTCGAGCAGGATTAATAAATTACTATTCTATAATACAATATTCAAACCAACACGCAATTCATTGGCCCTGATAATGTTTGAGCCACAAACTACTGGTTAATTGTATAGAGTGAATATTACTAGGGATGGGCGATTCAATAAACGGAAACATATTCAACAATGATGAGTTATTGAATTCAAACTGATCATTCAATGAATATTTCGAATTTTTACCTCTAATAATTTCCAAACTCTCAAGGAGGTTGAGTTTTCAACCTTTCTCCTCAAAATGCTGTTTTTTTAAATCATGATTTAACTGGTGGCCCTCTGTGATAAGGTGGGATACAAGTTGAGTTTGTTTTTTTTCATTTCGAAAGCCAGTTCTAGGCACTATTATACTTGTGCTGAATGATCTTCCCGTTTGACATATATAAAACATCGGACCAGATCCGCTTGAGAATTCATAAACTCCTGATTTCTGCGACACTTAATTTTTGTCTTCATTATTCATTCATTTCATTATATTGAGTTCCACAGAATAATTAACTTCAGATAAGGGGACATTCAAAAATCTATGTATCATAGAATACGACTATGCTGGTATGGGTGACAAGAAGAATTGTGAGAGGCAATGTCCGTGTGGGCCGGTTTATGAAATGAAGAATGGGTCACACTGTTTATACTCGATGAGAAAAAAACAGACAAAAAATAACCCTGTAATTTGAAATACCCGCGAAAGCCGAAATATAAGAAGCGAGATATATGTGAAGTCCTCCAACATACACCTGCTCCTCAATTTCCAGACAGTAGACGGTGAAAGCATTTCGCTTCGTCAGTGACAAATTGTTCGCTCATCATCCTATTTATAAGAAGGGGTTCGGAAAAGGTGATAACCCCCAAAAAATATATTTACGAAGATTTGGTATTGAAGTTAGACAATCAAATAATAATAAGATATTTATTTTTTCAAATTAGATTGCACACCAAAAATAGTGAAACGTCAGTAAAATAGGAAAAATAGTTATACATATAACATGAAGAATAAGAAAATAGAAGAAATGACAAATATAAATACTTAGAACGGGATATACGGTTCACCACTACTTTGGTTCGGGTTTGACGGTCAGCGAAAAGTCAGGAAAAAATCCAAAAAACGACGGCCTTCAAACCCGAACCAAAGTAGTGATACTGAATATTATGTATCCCGATGTAGCATCGTGGGCTCTCCTACTACTACAAGAGTCCCTGAATCCCAACCTCGCGATGATCCTTACAGCATATTTCTGGATTAAGAACACTCTGCCTACAGAGGAGCTTGTACCCCAGTTCAAAATACCATACCTGAGATGGGAGTTGAAATCTGTATAATATAGGATTAGCAGGATGTTTTGATAATTTGAGAGATAGAGATTTTTTTAAGTTGTTTAATAAATTGTCGATTTGTGGCATCCATTGCAATTTGTAATCGGAGAAAAGTCCTAACATGTTTGTTGATGTTGTTGAATTCATTATAAAATCAGTATTCTCAAACAGATACACCTCATTTTGTTGTCCTCTCACCATGAAATTATAACGCAGATCAACTGTTCAGACGATGTCAAGTCCATAACAAACAGATTCTGTTTCCACCTTCCACTAGATTCCACCACATCTCGACAAATTCATAAATCATCAAAGCCTTCAATGTAATAGTCAAAATATCGGCTGCTAGTAAACACCGAGTACTATCTGTAAAATATTGCTGTAAAAAAATTCAGTTACATCGTCGGGTATTATATACTGAAGATATGATATGATATAGCGAAGTTATACCGTTGATAATATATGTCAGTTCGTTAGGATAAGTAGCCTATTACGCACGAGCGAAAATTGTGAGCCGAGTGCGGCAATTTGCGACTGCACCTAACTAGCCTTATCCTCGAGTTGCGTAGTGTACTTTTACTACTCCCACTATGCTCGTGCGGTAATTTATGCAAGTGCAGCATGAATTTTTTCGTTATTCCTCATTTTCAATGATAAACGAAACAGCAAGTAGGTGAAACAATTGCTAGCATCATAGATACAGATCCAATCCACTAACTGTTAAACATTAATTCCCTAAAAATATAATTTTACAAAGAATTTGAAACGATAATTCGCTGAATTTGGTTTTTGGGCAAATAAATGTAGTCACGAGATCAAATTTAACTGATCAAATGTTATATATCCCACCTTTTACAAAAACAATCCCAGAAGCAACCGTCATTAATTATTTAGAATTATTTTGATGGTGCAAGTAAAGAAGGTATAAGAAAGGATCACTTTGAAACACAATCATTCTCGAATAGGGTGTAATTTGAAAGCGCATCGACAGCCAAAAAGATATTTACCAGTCATAAAACACGATAAGAAAGTAAAAAACCGATCTTTCAAATTTTACTTATATCTTGGCGACAATTCACTTGTTTCAATCGGAATAGAATGAATTGGAGGTTTCTAGTAATAGGACCTAAATCTCTGAAGAGGAAGTTGCCATTAAAACGAAACGAAAGTTTGCTCATGTCCGGTGACAAAAATGAAATATTTGGTGCAGTATTCGAAAAAGGTCAATAAGTCTAAAAAAAAATTTTTATTCAAGTCTAACGAGAGGTGTGAGAAGGGAAGGAGGATTTTCTCCGGGCCCGGTGACCTCGAGGGGGCTAGAAACTATAGTCGAAAATAATATAACATTTAAAAGGTGAGATAATAGCTTTTTGTCTCGAGCTGGACAATGCGAATTTTCATTGAATACAATAGTCGATTATAGATCATGTTGCGTAAGACAAGTAACCTCATAAAAAAGTTTTGAAAGCTGATTCAATATTTTAATGGAAAAGACTCGTGCTCACACATTTTACCCGTCATATTCATGATATCGCGAAATGGCCCTTAAATGACAGAATGTCTGATTGCTTCGGCCGAATCTGGAATCCCTCGTGAATTATAATTGGTTTTCTCCGCTTTCAGTATATCTCTTAACCGACTGTTCTCCGAAATTCAGCAAGATTCCAGCAGGAATTTCCCCAATTATCATTCCATCAGTCTCTTCTTTCTGATAACATTCAAAACTTCAACAAAAAAGCTTGGTCGAATTTGACGCTCACAAAGGGCGAACGTTGTGGATGAAGTGCAAGATCAATTGTACCAAAAAACATTTTTTTCTACTCCCACTAGTATATATGTTGATTTATTTATTTCTGACGCACAGTGGAGCAGTTCACCTCTAAAGTTCAAAATGAAAGGAAAACAAAAATCATAGTTTTCACGGATTGTTTAAATCATAATGTGGTGGATATATGTTGATGATGTTTTTGCTATATGGAGTCATGGTTGAGATGAACTCGACACATTTTTGGAATATATTAACAAACATTGCATTGCATCGTCCATAACTAGCTGCCAGGCTTCATTTAAACATGAAACATTTCCGAAGACATCAGAAAATTCCAGTACCAGTAGGTGGTATGCACAAATGAAAACGACTGATTTTCCTCAACTCTTGTTGAAACAATGAATGTTTGATAGAGCTAAACAACCCAGTATAAACTAGACATTAGTCTCTATTCTTCGATCAATCACCTACTAGGTTTCCCTCCTCTTCAATTTGTAAATCAAATTCCTGTAACAAAGACAGCGTTCGAGAAAAAAAAATGGAGATGGATATTGGAAATAACTGAAGCCGGAGTATTCGAATCCAATTTAGGAAATTGTTTCTACAAATAGAACAGACCCTTCGGGAAACTTTCCAAGCGCTTTGCTCAGAAATCATCGGTTTATTTTAGATTGCCTCATTTACATTTCCACTTACCTAATGCGTCAGAACACTTTTCTCGTATTCGGGATATTGGAATTTCGAATTGAGATCGCAGCGCCACATCTAAGAAAACTCCTACTAATCTGCACCACTTTGACAGCTATTGCTAATTGGGGTTAGGATTCTGACATTTTTTGAAAATTATAAATCGTAAAATTTTCTGAGAGAAAATTACAGTTTTTGACTTTCTTTCACTGTCTATGTGAACGTTAACCATGAACTGATAAACATTAGTAATAATTTTAATTATATTTGAAAATTTCAAAATAATATCGCAGCCCTACTTTGACCAAGTCTTCAACTATTAGGCACCACTTTGACAATACTTTGACATTGTTTGAAACTTTTCACGAGAAGGCTTATTGCTTATCTTGAAATCTCAATAGAAAATGTAACCAATTTAACAATGCAAATGTCTGAAACCTCATATTTCAAGTCATATTTTTATTATTTATTTCGATTAACATTATTTATCCCGTTTCATAATTTATTGAATACAATTCATAAAATAATTTATATTTTAATTCAAGTGCATGTTTTCCTGCAATCCAGATTTGATATTTGGAATCATGCCATATTCTCATTCAGTTCATCACGAAACAAAGTGTAATTATAATAGTAAAAAATTGATTTTAATCATTTAAGCGAGTCATAATAATTTTTTTTATATGCAGATTCACACGAAAGGGAAGCCCTGTAACACTGCGTGAATCAAATGTCAGAAGATACGAATTGACATTCACTTTGAATTTTTGAGGTTTGTAAGCCTTAGGAAAGACCTCTTTTGGCAAGGAGTTCCAAAACTCAGCTCTTCTACTGAAAAAAGATCCCTGAGCAAGAGAGGCGTAGAAATCCTCGAATCCTGTATCGAGGCGCGAATGGATGAGTCTAGATTAATCTACATATGCGAACAGACTATAAATAGGAAGGAAATACATCGAAACTGCAGTTTCTAGTGGAGAGAATTTGTAGCATTGGGATTGGAGAATTCAGAGCCTACGGTATTGTAGAGTTTTTAGTAGAGGGTGTTGGATGTTGTATTCAGTGTTAAGATGTCTAACAGCCGATTGTGTCGAATTTTTTTCATGAGACCATTAACAAAGGGTCTCTTTGAAATAGGTGAGGGTTCAATGGGTGTTTGATTTTCTCTTAAACTATGGTGCAATCGCTGCAGAGCGTTAAATGACCTTTGATGGTCCGTAATCTTAATACCCCCATAAGAAAAAATCGGTGCATTCGGATGTAAATGTTTTGGAAGCGAATTATAAGCCAGTGAAGCAGTTGTATTGTTAAAAGGAGTTAATAAAAAAATACTTTTGTGTTGTTCGGAGTATTATTTTAGTAACCGAACCCGGAAAAAATCGTAACAAGATCTACTAGGCCAAAAAATATATACATTCATGGAAGTTTAGCCAGATAACAGTATTGAAACGAAATACACCAGGAAAATATGTTATTCAAGGTACGTATAAGTGCAATCACATAGTAATATCGAATATTTGATAACTTTAAAGAAATAGAAGAATATCCATATAATGAGAGCTTAGAATTAGATCATCAACTGGCTTCATTCGGTTTGAGCGGTACGGAGAATAAAAATCAACAACGCGTGTAAAATATGCTACCACTAGATAGGTTCCTTTGTCTCTTTCCAGTGTGGTCGGTTCGTCTCATGTAACCAAGGTAGGAAGGTAAGAAATCATTTGGTGCCAGACCGTTCTAGTTGTGGGAAATATCGCTAATAGTTTATTTGGTGTATTGGTAGCAATCATCGTGAAACATAATCGAGATTTTTGAAATATGATTGATATCTCAAACGTATTAGGTCGGTAGGCAAATGGCATTTATAAAGAATGAAAACAACAGCATTGGTTGGGAGCTTTATGTAGTTTATCTATTTGCAATGCCTATTTAAAACACATAATTATTGATAGAAATTAGCCTAAAATAAACGATGAGATTGAAACCTTCGTTGTGAAAGTCGAAACTTCTTGTAGAGATCAATTACCCTAACACCAAATTGATATTTTTTGTATCGACGCGCGTTTCGCTAACAAGGTTAGCATCTTCTGGAGAAGAAATCTAATAATAAATCTAAAGACAAGGGTTAGTTATTCATATACTCTACAATTTTCAATTTTTTGTTCGATACGGACTTCTTTTTTTACTACCAATTATTTTGATTAATTTCTCAACAATAAACTGAAAAGCAGGCTAAATGAGGTAGGCCCTTCATCACCATTATGGTTCTTTCACATTTTGCTATTTCGAGACTCTTACAAGCATCGGTAGCCTTGTGTCATTCACATGCCTAATCAGTTGCAGATCGCGTTCACCAATGCTGTGGTCATTGTCCAGATCATATTGGGAGACACTGGACTTTTCTACCCTTCCGTATCTCACGTGTGCATAATGTTCCTTGAAACGGGTTTGAATAGCCCGTCGGCTCTGACCAATGTATTCGGTGTTACAATTTAGAAATTGTAAAGTATAAAAACAGCATGAATGGTGACAAGGGACCTATCCCTCCAGCCCGCCTTTTAGATTATTCTCGAGAAATTGATCAGAATAATTAGTACCAACATGCACTTACTGAAAATTGTATGTGAGCATATAAATAGAGGACCCTAGTCTTCAGATTCAGTATCTCCTGAAGAGGCTAATCTTGTTAGCGAAAAGCGAGTCGATCTCTACATAAATTTTCAGGAATAGCCTTGCAAAGATTCATTGCTTGTTGATTAAATAATATTTTCAAAAATGGTATACAAACCTCGCCAAAAGCAACATTTCCCTTTCGAGAAATTGTTCGCCTCGGCCTATGTCCCTATAAACAACATTCTTCTTTCGAAATAAATGATGCATTTTCCGTCCTCTGCAATATTAGTCTAGAAAATGAAGCTAAAAAAATAGTAAAACCTCGCAACTTTTTCGTCCAGCACCGATTTGTATAAAAATTTGGGATTAAGCTTATTTCACCCTCTAGTTCATTTTCTATATTGTGCTGTTGTACGCTATTTGTTTTTTGGGGGTGAAAACTACCTCTTATGTCAAAAATTATAAAATAACATAAAAAACTAAATATGGGTGAAAACAGTCAATAATGATTGTTTCATGCTTCAGGATACAATTTCATAATCTTTCAACCTACTCTTGTTGAAAACTACACTTGAAAACATTGAAATTTTTATATGTCTTCAAACTTTAGAATACACTGATAAGAAATCAACGAAATATACAGTCACACACGCGAGCAGATGTTTCTTCTCTGTCTTCCAATATAAATGGAAAAAGTGGAACATATAACGGCCGAATATACCGGTTATGTAGATCACTATTCACCGAAGCGGGTAATTCGAATTTAAAAAAAATTGATCGGTTTTTCAAGCATAGCTCCTTCATTTTAGGTGATAGAAATTTTTTCAGACGCGATTTTGTAGGGCTTTCCAAGAGCTATAAGACTATGTGAATTAAATTACTTAAGATCCCTTAAGTTTTAAATGGGGAGAGTTTAAAGCGCTTGAATAAGGTGATGTTAAATGTTGGTGTTGAACGGCTATATCACGCCGAATATTCACTGTACAAAAAATCTGCACACAGGGAAATATTTGTCATTAAAAAATCTACAATTTAGTTCGAAATCGTTTTTTCCGTATCTTTAGTATTTTAGGAGATATTCTTGAGAAAATGGTTAAAAACACGAAATTGCAAAAAATCGTTTTCTCTTGTCACTCCGATTTTTCTAAAATTAGGCATATTAAATTGATCAAACTTCGTGGGTGTATTAATAGTACATATATAAAGAGAATCACAGAAGGGTGGCGATCAATTTTAGTTAGGGGGTACTTTGGGGGGGGGGTTGTTTTCACAGATTTTTTCGTAGAAAAAAGCGGGTACCGATCTTACTTTGATCATGAGTCGGTCAAATTTCATGCTAGGGAGACATATTTTTATGTTTGAAAGCTCTAATTCAATACTTTGTGAATTATTTTATGAGCTTTCTTCGAAAAATGCAAACTTTTCTCGTTATTTCGCTTTAAATCTTCCAAATTATACATTTGACGAAAAAAGCTAAGCATTAATTTGCTGTATCTTAGTTCGTATTTGAAGAATTATAAAAAAAGCATTGTTTTCTGTTTTTTCGAAAACTTCTTTTTAGAGCGGGCGCTGCGAAACATTCCGTTTGAAAAAACCGATGACCTCATTCTGATTGATGATTTGAGTTGAGGAAGACTTGATGAATAATAATCTGAAGGTTGCCGGACGGAATTATGGTCCAGTTTTTTTTTCGGCCCTATAATAGGAGTTTTCGATTCCATCACTGTAGTTGTTGAAAAAAAATGTTGTATCGAATGCAAAAACCATTGACCGCTATTTCTCGACTGGAATTATTTTGCAAGATCCTTGCAAACCTGGAACTGAAAGTTGCCAGAAAAGCCCGTTGTCAGTTTTATTATAAATCTCCTTCCCAGCGTCACATACCTTCTCTCGAGTTTTGAAGCAGGCCGCGCTTTTCTTAACAGTTTTTGTGACTTCAGTTATAGCTGAACTTCATCCATTATTATAACAGATACATTTTCCAATACTTAAAATAGCAGTGCTTCGAATTCTGTGATAACTTTCTTTAAAGTGAATAAATATCGCTACAATTATTAGATTAAAAAAAAGGCGAACGAAAAATCATGCTGAACTGGTGAATGAACCGAAAGAAACTATTCAAATGCAGCAAGACGACGCAAAGACGAAATTTCAGACAAATTTGAGAAGTTGTTTGATCCGAATGCTGATGAAGAACACTTCTCGTGGTATAAAAGTTGCATGGCCAGCTATATCAGCGTAAAAAAAATTCTTCGTCGTCAATACATAGGGAGCTGGAAGAAAGAGCTTCATCAACAACACAGGGCGTAGCTGGATCATCAACTGTCCTGCAAATCAAAAAGAAGCAACAGCGATTCGTCGAGTGACTCATGATGTTCCATTTGTGGTATACGACGAAAACCATAATAAAAAAGTCATCTTTTAACTGAGATTTCAGCAGCTTTGCTGTTTTTCAATGCGTTGATAATACTATGAAATTTTCACAAAAATTTGTTATACAAAACACCGGAAGATTTGTTTGCAGAAACTTCCAATATCATACGTCGTGTTGAAGAAATTACGTTTCATTGCCAATATCTTCTAGTAACGAAAGAGGTCGACCAACAACAAATATCACAAAAACAGTTACTGGCTGCTTTTGAAAAATTAATGGCGGATATAAAAGACGGTGTTTCGACGACCGCTTTTGAATTGACATACTCGGCTCAACGCATGACTGTACTCGGTGAAGTAGAGGATGTAGTTCTAATCGTGATCTCAAAGTGATGCTGATCGATAAATTTGGTGACAAGGTTTCATTCTCATGTCTTACTGAGAGGAAGCAATCTTCTTTGGTTTTCATGGCAGGAAGTCCATTAAGGAAATAGCTGAACGTGTACGTCGGCTAGACTGTAGCAAAATCGTCATGTGTGCTAATTACGGAAGGAACCATCCACTACTGAACTTATACCAGAGGAAAAGTTGTGTGATGAAATTCTTATAGAAGTTGCCGCGAAGAAATGCACATTCACGCCGAAATGGAAGACTTTCATACAAGCCTCATTCAGCAATCAAAATCTAAAATTGTCAGGCAATACACTCCATGAAGCATTAGCGGTGTTTAGTGATATATATCAGTTTAACGAACAGAAAGACACCGCAACATACAGCTCTAGCCGAATTCATTCACCACCTACCTAACTAAATCGAAACATATTCAATACTGTTGAACAATCTTAGACAATGTGACAATGACTTTCGAGGGAACATTAAGTGGCAAAAATTCTATGCACGTTACAATCATGATAGTTAATCAACAAAAGAATGATGAAAAGAATACCTCACGGGCATGGCCTAGCTCTCCATGTTGACTGGTCATTCGATATCTGAAGCTAAGCAGCAGGGAAAGACCGCGTCGAAAGCTCATAAAACTGCAGCAAAGTATAATATCATAGCTCTCAGGCAATATATCAATGAACACAAGATATATTGAGGAATTGATTTCCTTCGGAGGAGACGTAAACCGGCGGTCCTGAGTCCATGGTTGTTGGACTCGTAAAGGATCCCTACCTCTGGTTGGAATACCAGAGTGTTCGGCAAAATTTCTAGTTGGGGGAAATGTGGTCACCGGAGTCAATGATTGGCCTTGGTAGGGAAAAAAGGTCGACGTTGAATAAATCATTTAAAAAAAAGAACACCTCAGACACTGCTAAACCGAAACTAACTGAAACTGACTACAAATATTTATAGCAAGTCCTTCAACCAAAATCCCAGCTGGCCATTACAGGTGGATATAAAGACTCCAAAAAATCTTCAAGCTCCAAGGTAATAGGTCTTCTGAATTGTAAGATTCATATTATTCTGCGTTTACGAGCGACAAGGCCGGCGCTAGAAAATTTCATAACATTATTAATGAACTATTCATTAATATTCAAAAAGAAAACGAAACCTTTTTCCGTCGAAATATGTTCATTCATCTCTCCAGAAGCAGATTGAAGGATTTTCAGCCATATTTTTGTTGCTGTTCGTGAAGGAATTGAACAAGTTTTTATAAATTGTGCAGATTCCGATGTTTTCGTACTCAACATCCACTTTTAGCATGAGCTATCGAATAGTAGTTTTTGAGGGATTTGGTTTGAAGGATCAGCCAATAAATATCTTTTAAGCTGGGATTCAATTCAAATGAAATGAAATTATTAGAACTTTTGATGTTTTGTATTTACATTGCTTAAGGGCTGCAATACATGGGCCTCCGAACTTACTCCAATTCGGTTATGAAAGACGAGATGGAAAGTTGTACCCGGTGCAAATGGCAAAACCACCTATGACAAATTCTTTGATCAGGCTTTGCAAATATAATGCTGAATGCCTGACAATGCTTTGCACTTGTAGAAAAAGCGAAATCAATTGTATTTTCCTTTGCAAATGCATCGGCAATAATTGTCAAAACTTACCTGAATGAATTTTTCACTACTTACTTAATAGTCAATAACAATTTTTTTTTCGCAGCTACAGCGATGGAAGCGAAAACTATTATAGGACCGAAAAAAAAAAACTGGACCATAATTCCGTCCGGCAACCTCCACAATATCATTAATCAAGTCTTTCTTAACTCAAATCATCAATCAGAATGAGGTCATCGGTTTTTTCAAACGGAATGTTTCGCAGCGCTTGCACTAT
>JAVJAQ010000740.1:0-74019 GCA_032362365.1 Zygogramma bicolorata
TGTTGAGTTTACCTATTTATATTATTATTTTCGATTGTTAATTTTTAAACACACTGCAATTGAAAAGAATTGAAGATTTGTTGTTGTTGATTTTGAATGTCAGATTGAAAAAATAGACTCTTTGGAAAACTGTCAGATCATTTTCTTATTAAAAAGCTGCTAAAAACCGGGTCAATTCGAGCCGAATCATACATTCTAGGTAAGATTGCCGTCGCCTAAACATTTGTGGTCGATTCGAGCCGAATCATACATTCTAGGTAAGATTGCCGTCGCCTAAACATTTGTGGTCCTTCTGCCGTCCGAACGAGATCTATGGATTCAGTTATAACCAGACAGAAAGCCAAATCAATGAAAGCAACCGAGAGTAAGGAACCCCTACATAACATTACTCAGAGCCGCCGAGATGATGTTAGTGAAGGAGGTGAGATATCAGTTGTCAGTAGAGCCAAAAGTATGAAAAAATCCGATGCAGCCGCATCTAAATCTAGCAGTATCGCTAGAAGACTGAAACTGGAAGCTCAGATGGAAGCTGATGAAGCAATGGCCAAAATTTTAGCGGCTGAAGAAGAAATGCAGATGCGTAAGTTAGAACTTCAAAAGAAAATGATCAAGAATAGACTGAAACTACAAAATAGCAGAATCGATGAAGAGGTAGGTTCTTATCTTGGTGAAAGTATTAATGACGAATCCATCGCTGATGTCTCCGAGATATCTGGAAAAAGTAAGGTCGCTCAGTGGTTGGAAAAAACTGAAAATGATATATCAATACAAGAAAGAATATACTCCCGAAAAATGATCAAGAAGACGAATCTAGTTTCCAAGCAGACATGAAAAAATTTTTAGCCAGACAAACAATTGACAAAGAACTTCCATATTTTTCAGGTGAAATTAAAGAATGGCCAGGATTTTATTGTCAATTCCAATCAACAACGAAGATTTTGGGTTTATCAAATGAGGAAAACTTGAGTAGACTCCGTCGGTATCTGAAGGGTGATGCTAGGAGGTCAGTCGAGGGTTTACTTATTTCTGCAGGATCGGTGAGTGACATTTTGAATATCCTTCAAAGGCGTTTTGGTAGACCAGATTTGATAGTACGATCATTGGTAAGTGAAGCCAGGAATTTACCATTCGTGAAATCTAATGACTTCAATTCGCTGATACATTTCGCTGAAACGATTTCAAACCTGGTGGCTACTTTAGAAAGCTTACATATGAGCAATTATTTGAATTGTCCCCAATTACTGGACGATCTAGTACAGAAATTACCTTATAGTATGCAACTTGCTTGGGGTGAAAAAGTTGCCAAACTTGAAAGTGATATTTCATTAAGAATATTCAAAGATTGGGCTTGGCAAAAGTCGGAAGCAGCTAGTTTTGCAAATGCTTCTTGCTCTACGAAAAATATAGGATATAATCCAGAGAAAAACAAAAATAAAACTAAACATGCCGTCCTAACGACTAGGGATAGAACAAATAATTCTAAGACGAAATGCATTTTATGCTCAGCCGAGGGTCACAAACTTGAAAAATGTGAAATTTTTTTAAAAAAGACAGTAGATGACAGATGGGAAGTTGTCAAGAAAAATATGATTTGTTTCAGTTGTTTAGGAAAGGGACACAGATTAAATGATTGCTCAAAGAGACAAAGTTGCTCAGTTACTGGTTGTAATAAGAATCATCATATGCTTCTTCATAATGATTTTCAAAATAAAGATACTTCTATTGTAACATCCACCGCCCAAATTGTCGCACATACTTTGGAAGGTACGAGTAATCGAGAAATTCTGCTCAGAATTGCACCCGTATCTATTATATCAGGTGATAAAAAAATTAAAACTTTTGCTTCATTCGACGAAGCCTCGACAATAACTCTAATAGACGAAGACTTAGCTGACTCACTGGAATTAGAGGGCGTTTCTAAAAACTTGGACATAAAGTGGACCGACAAATTCACTTGCAAAAAGTTCTTATCTAGACAAGTTACTTTCGACATTGCAGGAGATGACGAAATTAGGTATACATTGACGAATGTTTTCACTATGAAAGACCTCGATCTTCCTGTACAGTCGGTAAACTCTAAAGCTATCAAATCAGCGTGGGCTCACCTTCGAGATTTCAATTTTGCGTCAATGAATAAAGTCCAACCTAAAATTCTTTTGGGGCAAGACAATTGGGATCTCATCATCAGTAGGGAAATAATAGAAGGTCCAAAGAACTCTCCTGTATTATCTCGCACAAAATTGGGATGGGTCGTACATGGGAATATGCATCTTTTTAAAGGAAGAGTCGATACCAATTTTGTTTTACATGTATGTTGTAAGAAATCAGATGATATTGAACTCCATGAACAGGTAAAAACTTTTTTTACCACGGAAACTTTAGGTGTAAAAATTATAGAAAAAGAGAATTTGACTAAAGACGAAGAAAGAGCAATGACAATAGCAGAGACAACTACACGAAAAATTGGTAAAAGATGGGAGACGGGATTACTTTGGAAAAATGACGTAATACAAACTACAGACAGTAGACCAAATGCTTCACGTAGGTTACAATATATAGAAAGACGATTACGACAAGACACTGACTTCGCGAGACTCTACGAACGCAAAATAACAGAGTATTTGGAAAAGGGATATGCAAAAAAATTGACCGACGAAGAATTGAGACAAGACAATAATTTAGTTTGGTATCTACCCCATTTTGGAGTAGTAAATCCTAACAAACCCGGGAAAATTAGACTAGTATTCGACGCTGCCTGTAAAAGTGAAGGAAAATCATTCAATGACTTTTTACTGAAAGGGACTGACTTATATAACTCACTCGTGACTATTTTATGGAAATTTAGACGAAAACAAATTGCATTTTCGGCTGATATCGAGGAAATGTTCCATAGGATTGAAGTTAGAATGGAAGATCAAGATGCGCAGCGTTTTCTTTGGCCTTCCAAGTATAATTTAACGAAACCAGATATTTATGCCATGACCGTCATGATTTTCGGGTCGATTTCATCGCCATTTTCCGCGCAATTCGTGAAGAATAAAAATGCTTTAGATTTTGAAAAGGAATTTCCAGAAGCTTGCAATGCTATAATCAAAAAACATTATATGGACGACTACTTGGACAGTGTTGAAACAGTGGAAGAAGCCATTCGCCTAGTAAAGCAAGTCATCCACATCCATGAAGAAGGAGGATTTGTTTTGAGAAACTGGGCAAGCAATTCTGAGAATCTCTTGCAACATATTCCAATTCATCTCAGAATGGACGAAAAACTAATAAGAGTTGCATCTTCAAATGCATCTTCAAATTCTCAAAGAGTTTTGGGTCTGAAATGGGCGACAAATGACGACACTTTGCAATTTGCACTCTCTTTTCACAAAGTAGATAAAGATATTTTGGACAAACAAAGAAACCCCACCAAAAGAGAAGTACTGAAAATTTTAATGTCTTTTTTCGATCCTCTGGGACTCTTAGGAAATTTTATCATAAGGGGGAAAATACTACTACAGGAAATATGGAGAAGTGGAATCTCTTGGGATGACGAAATACCACATTCTCTTAACAGAAAATGGCAACAGTGGATTTCGAAATTCAAAGAAGTGAAAAATATTAGGATTCCCAGATGTTACAACATGAGGTATGATAGGAACTTTCAAATTCAACTACATGTCTTTTGTGATGCTAGTGAACAGGCTTTCACAGCAGTTAGTTTCTTCAGATTTCATAAAGAAGAAGAAACATATGTTAACATAACATTGGTTATGTCGAGGACGCAGGTGGCACCCTTGAAACCCATGACGATACCCAGACTTGAATTGCAGGCAGCAGTCATGGCCAGTCGACTTGCTAGAACTATTACGGAGGAACATGATTATGAAATTATGGAAAACTTTTACTGGTCAGATTCGAAGACTGTACTGAGTTGGATTCGGTCTGACGGAAGAAAGTACAAAACGTTTGTGGCTCACAGAATTGGTGAGATCCAAGAAAATAGTAAACCTGATGAATGGGTTTGGATTCCTTCGCATCTCAATATTGCTGATGAAGCAACAAGAGATACCAAAGACATTGATTTATCACCTTGTAGTTCATGGTTTAAAGGTCCGCACTTTTTATATCTACCACCGGAAAAATGGCCGCAGGAAGACAAGAACGAGAGTTGTACCCAGGAGGAACTTAAATTGAAACCTGAACATATTCTTAATATTTCAAAAAAAATTGAATATGACTTCCTACCTGCCATCGATCGATTTTCAAAATGGACATATCTTATCAGAAGTACAGCCTATGTTCTAAAATTTATAGAAAAATGCAAGAAAGTAATTCGAAAACAAGAAGAAGAAAAAGTTGAAGAAAGTGAATTCACAACGGAAGAACTTGGAAGGGCCGAAAAATTGTGGTGCATCAGAAGCCAATACGAGAGTTTTGCAGAAGACATGAGATTGTTGGAGAAAGATAGAACAGTACACCCACAAAGTCGGCTATACCAACTCTCTCCTGAAATAGATGCTGATAGGATTCTTCGCCTAGGAGGAAGGACGAACAATTCTCCAGAACTCAGCGATGAAGTCAAGAAACCCATTATTTTGGACAGAAAACATCCATTTACCAAATTACTGGTGAAACACTATCATCAAAAAATGGGACACAGAGGACAAGAAACGATTCTAAATGAGCTTAGACAGCGATATTGGATTATTCAAGGACGAAGGGCTGTGAAAGAAGTAGCACGTGAATGTATGTTTTGTAAAATAAAAACATGCAAGCCCAGTGTTCCCGAAATGGATCAACTTCCAGCATTCAGACTAACAAAACCACCTAGACCCTTTACATATGTTGGCCTTGACTATTTTGGACCTTTTATTGTGACAATCGGACGTCGAATTGAAAAACGTTATGGAGTACTATTTACTTGTTTGTCAATAAGAGCAATTCATATAGAGCTAGCTGATACGTTAAACACCGACTCCACAATATTAGCCCTGCGACGATTCATAGCCAGGAGAGGAGAACCGAAAATGATCATCAGCGACAATGCGTCCAACCTTAAGTGTGCAGCAAAAGAACTCCGTCATGAAATAACAAAAATAGACAATGAGCTAATCGAGACGGAACTCATAAACAGGGAAATTGACTTCAAGTATATACCACCAGCATCTCCTAACATGGGTGGAGCATGGGAACGGATGGTCCGATCCGTAAAAGAGAGCCTCAAAGTGACTCTAAAAAAAACACGACCAAGACCAGAAGTATTATTAACTCTTCTTCTCGAAACAGAAAATATTGTGAACAGTAGACCCTTGACTTATGTTTCCGATCACCCTAATGATCCAGAATGTATAACCCCTAACCATTTTCTTATTGGTACGGCAAGTTCTTCGAAATCACCAATATCTAGTGACCAACCATTTGACCTGAGGAAACAATGGAAATTGAGCCAACACCTTGCAAACAATTTCTGGAATCGATGGATTCGTGAATACTTACCGACTTTGACAAAACGTTCGAAATGGTATCAAAAAAAGCTACCATTGAAAGTAGACGATATGGTTATTCTAATGGATAACCAACTACCTAGAAAAAATTGGCCATTGGGGAAGATAGTAGCGGTTTATCCAAGTAAAGATGGTCAAGTTAGAATTGTTGACGTGGAAACGAAGAGTGGCACATATCGAAGACCAGCTTCAAAAATATGTAAACTCGAACTTTTGGAATTGAGTGACGCGCCTCCGGAATCGTCACTGGGGGGAGAATGTTGAGTTTACCTATTTATTTTATTATTTTCGATTGTTAATTTTTTAAACACACTGTAATTGAAAAGAATTGAAGATTTTGTTGTTGTTGATTTTGAATGTCAGATTGAAAATATAGACTTTTTGAAAAACTGTCAGATCATTTTCTTATTAAAAAGCTGCTAAAAACCGGGTCGATTCGAGCCGAATCATACATTCTAGGTAAGATTGCCGTCGCCTAAACACCACCCTCAGGCAAATACAAGCCAATAAGCCTGATATAGTCCTCTTCGACCACCGAAGTAAGACGATATTCGTTATTGAGTTTTCGGCCCCTGCCGAAACGAATATCGTCCGAAAAGAGGAGGAAAAACGGACAAAGTACCAGGATTTACTTTACGAACTCCGCAGGCTCCACCCAGACTATTCTGTCAAGTAAGTGGTTCTGATTATAGGTGTTCTCGAAGGTTCCAGACCAACGCTACTCTCGGAGCTCAAGATCATACCTGCATGCCGTAATGCGGCAGAGATCTTGGCCGGCCGCATGCAGAAGGCCGTTATTCTCGGTTCGTTGCGTCTGCTCAGGACTCACCATTCTCGGAGTCAGTGACCACTCACTCCGCGGTGCGGGGAGTGATCATTGGTTAATTATACTAGCGCGTTCGCCCACTGGGTCGGAGCAGTGGGGAGTACGGACCCGACTAGATTTGTTTAGACGACAAATAATAATTATAATTTATTCATCTTCTCGAATCACAATAGTGATATAAGATAAGTCAACAAGTACAAATATACATATATATATATAAAAGGATATTTATTGAAAATTATTCTTCATAGAAAACAGTGCGGCTTGAAAAAGACCTACCCACCTTGTTAAATTTTCTGAGGGAAAATCAATCAAGGTCGAACAGAGTTTACGTTATATAACATATTTTTTGCTATTTGAGAGAAAAAAAATATATTCGTGTAACGCCAGTCGTCAACTGGCCGTTTTAACGGAATAGTTTTGCAAAACAGGGTGATACATATTGGAGTTGACGATGAAACTGAAAATTACTCTCTGGTTCTTGGAAGTTACAAATAAATGTTGATTTCAAGCATGAATCAGCCAAAGCTAACAGTAAGTGGGTGGATTTTTTTGATGATGTAACCGAATCAAAGCTGGTAAAAAATTGCTATTGTTCTGTGTTTACCATTCAAATAACTTTTAGTAGAAATGCAAAGAATTTTCCCAATTCAGGACTTGTGTATGACTAAAATTATTCGATCCGTTAACCAGCTGACGAAGGTCAATCTTCAGAAGTCGATACTTGTGCGATCAATAGATTAACGAGGCCTTATCTTTTAACGTGGAATTACCCAGCACGGCGGCCTTCTGGGAGTTGAATCCCGGTATTCCGCTTGAAAGGCGGATATGCTAACTACTACACTACCGAGACCAGTGGTAATCATTAGAGACATGAGAGAAAGATGACAACAGGCACATTGAAACTTTTCTTAGAGATCAATTACCCTAACACCAAAATGATATTTTTTGCACTCGACGATTTAACAGAAACATTGATTTATCTCAATGGAAATATATATTTGAATCGAAAAAGGTGATTAAGAAGATGTGTAATCTAATGTTAATGTTGATGTTTTTTGGGGTATTTGGAGTATTTCATACCCAGCACAGGCGAGAATGAAGAGAAGGAGTGTTCGAGTAAAACAGTTCTACCAACGTTGTTTAGTCTTTGCTACTAGACGAAACTCAACCAAACCTACTACTCATCATCATTGCGAATATACTGCTGATGAAAATTTTTCTATTTCATTATTTCGTAGTCGTAGGCGAAACGTCAGGAATAAAAACCTGTGGACCACGGCCATCAAACCCGGAAAACACCCAAGAATCAGAATATGATATTGTTCTAATAGTGTTCTTACATTGAATCAAATACCCACCTATACACTTAATATTTTTCGATAAACCTTGGATATAAGGAATGATCATTCTTATCTGAGGAATTCGTTGAAAATTGGTGTAATATTCGAGACAGAGATATAGATACTCACTATAAAAATATAACCAGGGGAAATGCTTAACCTAATAATTCGTAATTGAATTCATCGAAAATTTTGAAAAGAGTTGAGCAAACACCGATATTCAACAAATCCCTGAAATGAAAATGATCTTTCCTTACTTCCATAGTCTATCAGACAAAATCTAATGTATAGGAAAGGATTACATTAAAACAATATTATAGATCCTTATTGAGTTGAAACATATTTCAGATTCAATGTGAGAATGTTATCTATGATAACACGATTAGATCCCTATTGAGTTGGAACGAACCCTTAAATACGGAATAGAATTCAAAAATTTATGTTTATAGTATCCTATGTGTCTGTGACAGTGTTTATACTGATGAAACATCAAGGTGGTTCAACATAAGAACAGCTGAACATGAATACAACTTGAAAAGACTGGAAATAGATAAGTCAGTTGGAATTACCTGAACACATTGTGGCTCTCGGTGGTGTAGAGGTCAGCACATTCGCCTTTCAAGCGAAAGACCGGGGTACGATTCTCCACCGGGCCACCATGCTGGTTAATCGCACGTTGAAAGGTGATGCCTCCTTGATCCATCGCTCGCAAAAGTTTCGACTTATGAGGGTTGACGTTCGTCAGCTGGTTAACAGAAACGAACAATTTCAGAACAACAACATGTTATCAACAAAGGGAACACACAAGGTTGAACAATGGAACAATATAAATTCACTCATGACATAACAACGAAAGGAACAACATTTCATTTAACGGAAATGAAGTTATTAATACTTGTTCATTGAATAAATCCACTGTAGGGCTTCGCGAAACCAAGAGACGAGTCTTGGTCTTGTCTTGGACATGATACAAGACCGAGACCAAAACCAGAACTTAATAAATCTCCTCAAGACCAAGACATGACTCTCGAGACCAAGAGTCTTGCTCTTGACAGATTGGTTAAGGCTTTCGCAGAGGTTTTCAGTATCACTACTTTTGTTCGGGTTTGAAGGCCGTCGTTTTTTGAATTTTGATAATTCCAAACAAACGTAGTGATACCAGTCTTGGTCACGGTCTCGAAAGAAAAAGAATGAACTTAAATTCACGCAATATTAATTAAAGAATACTGATGCAAAATGTTATAGCAATTCATTTCAATTACTCATTTTTCATATGGTGGGTTTTTGATTTCCGTTCAATAGAAATCGAAAATATATTTTTCAAATTCAGCATGAGAGTTCTACAGTTTACAACAGATAGGTGTATGTTAAAAGGTCGCAGTGGTCCATACCTTCTACAATAGAAGAAAGAAGGATTCAAATACAAAAGTTATTTGGTTTGAATTTGAAATTTTCGAGAATATTTTTGATACTGGTTGTGGCCACTTCCGGCTCAACTTGGCAACCATTTTTTCCATCAACTCACCTTGTATATGGGTTATATTTATATTCAAAAATACCTTAGGGAAGGTAGATAACATATTTATTCATTGAAAAACATAGAGATTGTATGAGTTGCCCGTTGTACCCACCAGAGTTCGATACTGAATAAAAATAATGAATAATGGCCAATATATTTGGTCTGCTATAAGATATTTTATCACTCCTACATAGATGCTTTCGAGCTGACCCCTAAGTGATCCGGGCGCGTCCTCAATAACCTTATCGCGTTTCTTTTGGAACTCGGAACGATTTCTTTTTCATTGTTTTCAATGGCATTGAAGCCTGGCTGAGGCACTGAATACCCTGTTCCCTCGATCAGGCTTCAACTCGAACGTAACCCAAAATATAATAATAATTGCAATTTTTTCGGGATTCCGATTCCACCCCTACGCTGCATCTGCATCACACAATAATCCATTGTTAGATGGTCAATAAAAACTTAATTATCATTCCGTCCCTTTTGAACCTTTTTCTGGCCTGTGCGCTGTGTGGGCCCAATTACATATCTATTTCTCAAAATAGTAATTTACGTAACAAGTCCGGAAAATACTGTTTTTTTGGACGAGTAGACAAAATTCTAGGACGAGCCTTAGGCGAGTACTGGAAGTCTGCGAGTCCAAAAAAACTGTTTTCGGTCGTGTTGCGGCAACCGACCACTTTCCGGACGCTTTTTCTTTGAGAAAGTAGCATTTTCCTGGCCTAGTCCGGGAAGTACGTACTTTCCGGACTAGGCCGGAAAAATGCTACTTTCTCAAAGAAAAAGTGTCCGGGAAGTGGGTACTTCCCGGACGCTTGCCGAAAAACTATGTTCTCATTGTGAAATGATAAATTTATTTCGCTTACTTCACCCTTACAAATTTACAATTGGTAAATACTGCGAAATCAGAAAGATAACCTATCACATGCAAATAAACTGTTGAGCAAATGAATTTTAATGAATCAAATTTCCAGACGCATTTTGATCCATGACCAAGACTATCAAGACCAAGTGCAAGATTGAGCCAGTCTCGTCTTGGTTTCGAAACACCAAGACCAATATCAAGACTTCGTTTATTTTTCGAGACCAAGACCAAGACTGATCAGTCTTCATCTTGGTCTCGCTCAGCCTCAATCATTTGCTCGCATAAGTTTCGACTTCTGAGGATTGACGTTTGAAAGCTGGTTATCGAAACGACCAGTTTCAGAACAACAATTTTCTCGAACAATTTTGAATGTCATTTTGAAACTACTTATTAAAAATCTTAATCTCTAAATATATGAAAGAGGAAACCGTCTAGCTTTCGAAACATCGCTATAGGAAAGTATTTGCATTTATTCTATATTAACAGCCAAATTCATAAAAAATATGATATGTAACTGAAAATGTAGTCAATTTCTACTTCCTCATAATGTTGCAGATACTTATTTGGGCAAATATAGACATTTGTTCTAAAAACAGATATTATAAGAATTTGAAGATTTTTTTTCCATTCCAGAGGAAAGAAAACCTAAAAGAAGTATTTCAGGACACATCTACCTCCTCAAAAAATATTCGAACAATATATTCTGATTTTCAACGTCGAAAATATTCAGTATTCCATTTGGAGTGATCAAAAACTAATTAATACTAACAACAGTAGTTGGCTTTGGGTCAAAATTTGTTGGTTCAATGAAATGAATACCAATCGTATAACTACCGAAATTCAACAAATATACGCATTCATTTTGCTTTTAATGAAGTAGTGTACAGAATATGCTCTGAAAATTATATGTATTAATTTTCGGGATGATATTCCATACGATTCTGCTCATATAACTCAGTCAACCTGTTATTCGCTCAATAACAATGTACATTTCACAGTATGCATGATGTATTCCGCCGTACATAATTGGAATTGTTGAATAAAACAGACGATCCAGTCGAAATGCCCTCTAATATTATTACAAACCTACCTTATGCTTGAGAAAATATTTACACTAGACAGCGGCAAAGTTCTACAAAGCACGGAAACTCAGCCAAACCAATGGAATCGTATTTACATATAGGATTAAAGTTAAAATTATTCAGGATCTTCGGAGAAACCAGAACTTTCGGTTTGAGGATAATTAATTTCTTTTGAATCCTGAGAGACAGCAACGCCTCGACAAATGATCCACCAAGGTTCATCAAAGGCGGCGAGAGAGGGAACAATTTGAATGTAAGTTGGGGATTCGTGTTGTTTCTGTTGTTTCGAGTATTGATTTAGTAGTGGAAATCCATAAAGCAGAAAAAATCTCATCAGCAATGTGTATCTTGAGGACAATAATGTCTCTAATATGGTTAGGTGGCAGGTTTCACTCGTTCGGACTACTATTCCTTTTAACGTCAGATAGTGAAGAAAAACACGCATTTCATCAGAGTATTCCATTGCAAAATTAAACTGAAACGAATATCAAAGAACAGAGTTGTGAACTTATCAGAATGAGAATGCATAACATTTTGAGTGTTCGGGAAAGACTAACTTGCTGAAATATTCATTTATCAAAATAAATTATTGAAAAGTGAAAGTGAAACTTCTATTGAGGGAGGGATTTTTTATGACCAAAATGTATGGTCAGTGAGTTCACAGTTTGTTTCTGCTTGTTTTGGTTGCGATTAGGAATGAATTTAATTTTGTTTCGTGTGAATCTGCATAAAAAAAATTGTATGAAGTAAAACAGAGTCCATTTCATGCAGATGAATTTCTAAGAAATTTTAATCTTTGTTAGGAAGCCCTCATGATTAATTTTGTCTGGTATTGTTGTTGTCCGTTTGGTTTTATATATATATATATATATATATATATATATATATATATATATATATATATATATAGATTTATTTAACCGCTTACACAGACCCAAAACGTCATACACTACCGACGAAGCCAGACCAAAATCGACGCTCTCAGACCCGGCTCCGGGTCTGAGAAGGTTCATGGGCATTTACGATATCCCCGACCATTTTTGAGTACTTTCAGCATGGAGGGAAAAAATGAAAAATGGGTCCGAAAAGTCGGTAGAACATGATTTTATATACAGATTTAGTTCGAGGATTTCAATTCAGAGGGCGTGTCAAATATATATGTATATAGTATATAATTATATAAGGACGCTCTCGTACCCACAACATGTTATCGACGTTGTTGGTCCCAAGATTTGGCAACACTGTAGGAAGTGAATAGCCCCACTGGATCCGTGATAGAAGATCTGATATTGGAATCTATTTGAGTGTACATGGGTAGACTTCAGATCTACCCCGATGAAAAATGCTGCAATAAATAAAAAACAATTCCTTTTGAACAGGACACGTCCAATTAGTCAGCAACTTCCAATATAACACGAGTCTCAATATTGAAAAAATAATACAAGAACTGATCGCTCCACTGCATTGGTGACAGAAGGTTTATTACCAAATAGCGGATAGTGGAATATATCAACATCACCTATTATTTTCATTTCATCATAAAGTACAAGAGGTGAACATAATTTTCATTTCTGGAAATGAAAGATTCCCAATTCGAACTGAAAAATAGTTTGTAATTCATGACGGAATTATAAAATGGTAAACTTTCATCGTGATAGGCAGAATGAATGACACTCCATAATTCGCTCAGTTCACCTGGAAAATAGTACCATTCCATATTTCAACTGGATATGTAGAACGGGGACTGATGATCACGAATAAATACATGCAAATTGTTTGGTTGAAGTTTATTCAATAAAATAAGTCAAAATGAATGAAAACTGTCAAATCTCTCAATGGATCAAAAACAAAAAATATTGCATATAGATAATATGAAAAACAGAAAATGGAATACGAAACACCTCAACATCATTAGTCTGAAAATAGCAATGGTATTTTTGACTGCGATAGGTATTATAAACTAATGTTTTGATTAATAGGTCTCATTTGTATTACGATTTACAGGACTTCTGAGAAAAAAATTCAAACGATCGTGATAATTTGAAACAAACTCATACAGACCCCTTATACTGGTGATTCGTGCAGGACATTTAGGGGACGTCCTAGGATGTAGGAATTTGGTAAACCAATATTTTGGACACTAGTGTATGCTTTTCTATAACTCTGATAATATTTCACTCTTTCACTTCCAATTGAAATGTCTTTGTTTCTTTCCTAAATATCTCTTCTTTCCTCTGCGGTACCAACTATAGTTTGTACATCCTGTTTTGTAGGGTTTCGCAAAACCGATTCATCCTGATTTTCAACAGATTCTCAACATATAATGCACTCCATTTTGTAGCTGATAGAAAATTTCAACATACTATTTCGAAAACGTATATGATAATGTAACTAATGAGGTAACTACCTACACAAGACTAGCACAATCAAATACATATACAGTGTCACTATTAAAGTGTGCACCATTTGGGAAACTTTTTTTTCGAAAAGTTTCAGTGAAGTTTAACTTCGGCACTTGTTCGTGCTTTAAATTCAATGTAGAATGATGCGGCCAACTGCGACCCACTGACGTTCAGTGTTTGTCAAATTCACCTTTTTTTTGAAAAAAAATTGAAAAAGTGCATTTCTAGATCGAATTCACAAAAAGTTACTTGAAAAAGTTGTGTCTACGGCAATTTTATATCCATATGCCAAATTTTATGCAACTAGGGTAAAGTTAACGTTTTGCTTATTTCTGACAGATATCCCCTTTATTTTAAAAAACAAGTTCGGTTAATTGTCATCAATTCATGTATACATAACAAACTCATCATGGAGTTTAACTTTTTTGATAAATTTTCACTTATACGGACATTTTTAGAGAGAAAATAAAAATTTGTAATAAAAATTTCAACATGACTGGTGCAAAATTTCAATCACTTGGCTATTTTCTTAAACAAAGCTTTGATTTCGAAAAAGCAGAAGCAACTGAAGGCATATGGATATGAAATTGCCGTAGACACAACTTTTTCGAGTGACTTTTTGTTCAATTCGATCTAGAAATGCCTCGAGAAATGCACTTCTTCAATTTTTTTCAAAGAAAAAGTTGAATTTGACAAACACTGAACGTCAGAGGGTCGCAGTTGGCCGCATCATTTCACGTTAAATTTAAAGCACAAATAAGTGCCGAAGTTGAACTTCATTGAAACTTTTCGAAAAAAAAAATTCCCATATGGTATGCACTTTAATGGTGACACTATAGATAAACCCTTCTTTCACTCTTGTTGATTCTGCTCACTAACAATTAACATCACATCATATTAAGATCCCCAACATGAACAAGTTTTCACATTTCGTGTTGCGCGCGCTTATTTTCCGGGTAAAGTACAAGCGGGAGACACATAATTTTAATTTCGGTGCGGTTATTACGTGTCCTATTGACAATGTTTTTAAAAAACCTATGACAATGTTTTTAAAAAACTTCTGTTATGTTTTTGCTTCAATTCACTCGCAGGAAGTACCTATGTGGAAATTCCTAAAAATAAAAAAGTTTTTCGATTGCTCATGACATCATTGCACAAAAAATAAATATGAGTATTTCCAATGTTTTTTCGAGAAGAATAAGTAAGTTTTCGAAAATTCGGCTGCACTGACACCAGCGCTAATATTTCTACTATCGAATAAAAAAAGTTCACTTTGATATGTCTAAAAGTTTGCGACTTATCACGACTTATATCTGAGAAAATACGTTTTTTGTATTTTTCATATTTTCACACATTTTTTGCTATAAGAAGGGTCAGCCTCAGCTGGCGATGTCGTAAATATCAATTTGTAATAGCCAGTAACATTCCTAAAAAGGCTATACATCACTTGTTTTGTTCTACCCCAATTTTTTTCATTTCGTGATGGAAGCATCTTTCAAGCGAGTTTTTACTCCACTATAATTCAATGAGAAGTTCATTTCATGAAGGTGTTGCGCGACTCTATCTTCTTTCGCAACATATTGAATCAATTGAAACTATGGTTCGGTTCAAACCTATCAGAATTTTTAATTTTCATTTTGTAGTGTCCTCCAAATGAAATTTTATATTCTGTAAATGAATACATTTCATTACTTTATGCGGAAACTGCACGTCAAATGAGGAAAAAAAATGAACCAGGCTAAATATAAAAGTAAGCCCCTGGTAAAAATTAATAATAAAGAATGCGTACTACGTTTATCCAAATTATCTAGGATGATACTGAGGATGATGGATGATCTGCGAAAGGCCTCCATAAATCACCTATCTCAATATTACCATCTTATTGAGAAACATCAATTTTTCACTGAGATTTCAGTACATCATTTACACAGACCCAAAACGTCATACACTACCGACGAAGCCAGACCAAAATCGACGCTCTCAGACCCGGCTCCGGGTCTGAGAAGGTTCATGGGCATTTACGATATCCCCGACCATTTTTGAGTACTTTCAGCATGGAGGGAAAAAATGAAAAATGGGTCCGAAAAGTCGGTAGAACATGATTTTATATACAGATTTAGTTCGAGGATTTCAATTCAGAGGGCGTGTCAAATATATATGTATATAGTATATAATTATATAAGGACGCTCTCGTACCCACAACATGTTATCGACGTTGTTGGTCCCAAGATTTGGCAACACTGTAGGAAGTGAATAGCCCCACTGGATCCGTGATAGAAGATCTGATATTGGAATCTATTTGAGTGTACATGGGTAGACTTCAGATCTACCCCGATGAAAAATGCTGCAATAAATAAAAAACAATTCCTTTTGAACAGGACACGTCCAATTAGTCAGCAACTTCCAATATAACACGAGTCTCAATATTGAAAAAATAATACAAGAACTGATCGCTCCACTGCATTGGTGACAGAAGGTTTATTACCAAATAGCGGATAGTGGAATATATCAACATCACCTATTATTTTCATTTCATCATAAAGTACAAGAGGTGAACATAATTTTCATTTCTGGAAATGAAAGATTCCCAATTCGAATTGAAAAATAGTTTGTAATTCATGACGGAATTATAAAATGGTAAACTTTCATCGTGATAGGCAGAATGAATGACACTCCATAATTCGCTCAGTTCACCTGGAAAATAGTACCATTCCATATTTCAACTGGATATGTAGAACGGGGACTGATGATCACGAATAAATACATGCAAATTGTTTGGTTGAAGTTTATTCAATAAAATAAGTCAAAATGAATGAAAACTGTCAAATCTCTCAATGGATCAAAAACAAAAAATATTGCATATAGATAATATGAAAAACAGAAAATGGAATACGAAACACCTCAACATCATTAGTCTGAAAATAGCAATGGTATTTTTGACTGCGATAGGTATTATAAACTAATGTTTTGATTAATAGGTCTCATTTGTATTACGATTTACAGGACTTCTGAGAAAAAAATTCAAACGATCGTGATAATTTGAAACAAACTCATACAGACCCCTTATACTGGTGATTCGTGCAGGACATTTAGGGGACGTCCTAGGATGTAGGAATTTGGTAAACCAATATTTTGGACACTAGTGTATGCTTTTCTATAACTCTGATAATATTTCACTCTTTCACTTCCAATTGAAATGTCTTTGTTTCTTTCCTAAATATCTCTTCTTTCCTCTGCGGTACCAACTATAGTTTGTACATCCTGTTTTGTAGGGTTTCGCAAAACCGATTCATCCTGATTTTCAACAGATTCTCAACATATAATGCACTCCATTTTGTAGCTGATAGAAAATTTCAACATACTATTTCGAAAACGTATATGATAATGTAACTAATGAGGTAACTACCTACACAAGACTAGCACAATCAAATACATATACAGTGTCACTATTAAAGTGCGCACCATTTGGGAAACTTTTTTTTCGAAAAGTTTCAGTGAAGTTTAACTTCGGCACTTGTTCGTGCTTTAAATTCAATGTAGAATGATGCGGCCAACTGCGACCCACTGACGTTCAGTGTTTGTCAAATTCACCTTTTTTTTGAAAAAAAATTGAAAAAGTGCATTTCTAGATCGAATTCACAAAAAGTTACTTGAAAAAGTTGTGTCTACGGCAATTTTATATCCATATGCCAAATTTTATGCAACTAGGGTAAAGTTAACGTTTTGCTTATTTCTGACAGATATCCCCTTTATTTTAAAAAACAAGTTCGGTTAATTGTCATCAATTCATGTATACATAACAAACTCATCATGGAGTTTAACTTTTTTGATAAATTTTCACTTATACGGACATTTTTAGAGAGAAAATAAAAATTTGTAATAAAAATTTCAACATGACTGGTGCAAAATTTCAATCACTTGGCTATTTTCTTAAACAAAGCTTTGATTTCGAAAAAGCAGAAGCAACTGAAGGCATATGGATATGAAATTGCCGTAGACACAACTTTTTCGAGTGACTTTTTGTTCAATTCGATCTAGAAATGCCTCGAGAAATGCACTTCTTCAATTTTTTTCAAAGAAAAAGTTGAATTTGACAAACACTGAACGTCAGAGGGTCGCAGTTGGCCGCATCATTTCACGTTAAATTTAAAGCACAAATAAGTGCCGAAGTTGAACTTCATTGAAACTTTTCGAAAAAAAAAATTCCCATATGGTATGCACTTTAATGGTGACACTATAGATAAACCCTTCTTTCACTCTTGTTGATTCTGCTCACTAACAATTAACATCACATCATATTAAGATCTCCAACATGAACAAGTTTTCACATTTCGTGTTGCGCGCGCTTATTTTCCGGGTAAAGTACAAGCGGGAGACACATAATTTTAATTTCGGTGCGGTTATTACGTGTCCTATTGACAATGTTTTTAAAAAACCTATGACAATGTTTTTAAAAAACTTCTGTTATGTTTTTGCTTCAATTCACTCGCAGGAAGTACCTATGTGGAAATTCCTAAAAATAAAAAAGTTTTTCGATTGCTCATGACATCATTGCACAAAAAATAAATATGAGTATTTCCAATGTTTTTTCGAGAAGAATAAGTAAGTTTTCGAAAATTCGGCTGCACTGACACCAGCGCTAATATTTCTACTATCGAATAAAAAAAGTTCACTTTGATATGTCTAAAAGTTTGCGACTTATCACGACTTATATCTGAGAAAATACGTTTTTTGTATTTTTCATATTTTCACACATTTTTTGCTATAAGAAGGGTCAGCCTCAGCTGGCGATGTCGTAAATATCAATTTGTAATAGCCAGTAACATTCCTAAAAAGGCTATACATCACTTGTTTTGTTCTACCCCAATTTTTTTCATTTCGTGATGGAAGCATCTTTCAAGCGAGTTTTTACTCCACTATAATTCAATGAGAAGTTCATTTCATGAAGGTGTTGCGCGACTCTATCTTCTTTCGCAACATATTGAATCAATTGAAACTATGGTTCGGTTCAAACCTATCAGAATTTTTAATTTTCATTTTGTAGTGTCCTCCAAATGAAATTTTATATTCTGTAAATGAATACATTTCATTACTTTATGCGGAAACTGCACGTCAAATGAGGAAAAAAAATGAACCAGGCTAAATATAAAAGTAAGCCCCTGGTAAAAATTAATAATAAAGAATGCGTACTACGTTTATCCAAATTATCTAGGATGATACTGAGGATGATGGATGATCTGCGAAAGGCCTCCATAAATCACCTATCTCAATATTACCATCTTATTGAGAAACATCAATTTTTCACTGAGATTTCAGTACATCATTTAATATTTCGTGAGAAGTAAAAATGATCTGGAGAACATTCGGCAAAACATTCATCTTGAAAAACCATTTCTTCAAAAGATGTGTGTTCAAGTTTTAAAGTAATAACTTCCCACGATACATAGTACTTTCGAAATATCACAAAAAACTAAATTTTTTCACTTTTTATTGACACGAACGTCTTACCCTGTCAGACCGCCCTGGAAGAGTTTCTCAGTGCTGTGGGTCTGATAACGGCGGACGAATATGTATATTTTCATCTAGTATATTTATATCAAATAATGAAGCAGAGAAAGAAAGATTATTAACAAATGTGAACTGATTTTTTATGAGCTCCTTATTATAAACCCTTGCTTTTCCATATATTTTGGGGGATAACTTTAAATCTGATTCGAGAAATATGTCCTTGGCCATTATTTCACAGACATAGTCCTTTCAAATCTGTCAAAATTACCAGTTTCTGTACAGTATTTCATAATTGGATTTGATCAACGTATCTGGAGTCAAGCATCTATAATTTGAATTGAATCCGTAATTCGAACAATTTTGAAATGAACCCCTCAAAATGATACCATTCAATACTGAAAATTAGGTCGAATTGAAAAAAAATCAAAAGAATGTTGAATCACTTTCATCATAAACATAGTTCTACCTTTTCCTTCACACTTTCTAACGGGGCAAGATATCGACTTCAAATGAAGTATATGCGAAGAGAGAATACACACCAATGACTTTTTCCAAATTGTGTCATCGTTTGGAAGGAACTCGAGTTTTTAATTCAACACTGGTTTGCTTTTATCATCGTTCTTATATTAATTTAATGCGTCTGTCTTGAATCGGCTGAAAATCTACCGGTCAATTGACCAATTAAAGTTAATAAATTTTGTTTTGTATGGGAAAATATTCACTTTCATCAATACATATATACTTCTATATATCAATTACAAGTAGTTTATATGTTTTAATTTTCAACCTGTTGAGGATCGAACAAGCCGTTCCAAAGTGATGAAAATTTGATTGACATATTTGAATATTTTCTTAATGAATGTTTCTGTGTTTTTTATTTGAATTTCAACACCATGAACAATTTTTGGGAAAGGATTATTGTGAAAACCTTCTCATCATGTATTGTTACTGAAAAAGATCTATCAGATGAGAATAATCAGGTTCAGTGGCGGAATAGTAATCACATACCGAGGCGGAAAGTTAATCGTTTCCTTCGCCGAGGTTTCTATACTATTTCTTTTTTTAATCATTCGAAAATATGTTATGCAATGAACAAGAAATGGATATTTGCAAGGATAATTGAAATGAATTTTGTGTATCAAGTAGGCATTCCATATCGACACATTTGATGAAGCTTTCAACACATGTCGTGATTGTCATTCTTTGTAAATGTCAATTGCCTACGTAAAGGTTGAAATATGTTTCACATTTTTGCTTCGTGAATGAATGTGTTTGGCAGACCAATCATTATCATATCTCAATTATGATTTATGGGGATTACTGCAAATAGACAGCGTTTGGATTACGAACTGACATATCAACGGCAATAAAAAAAAGACTGGCCTTGAGCGATGGAGTGCGCTGGATCTTGTATTCGAGAAGATGGGTTATAAAACGGTAGCGTACTATTTCTGGAAACTAATGCCGTAGTTATTGAAGAGGTTGAGTGTTTTCAAAGAAGAAATTGCGTATCTATATATTTCCTGTCCTTTTGGTACTGCGGCAGTGAGTAATAACTGTGATTTCGTGTCAAATAGCTCGTTTTGTATAACTGCATTGGTGTGTAAACGTAAAGGGGGACCTGAACACATGACTTCCGATGAGCAGAATGACATTTCAAATAGAAGAAGACGAGGTTGTAGATGTTTTTACCACCTTGCTTTCTTCTGTGTGAACAATTGGTCACTCTCCAAGCTGATTGTGGTACGGTGATGATATTTTCGAATGATTGTTAATAAACCATAGAACTCGGAAAAATATGCCCCGATTGAGGTCGCAAGAGGAAAAGGAGTTTATTTTTGAATATATGAAAAATGTTATACCTGACGAAAAAGTCTGCTTTATCAAAAGTGCCCATTCCTCTGTTTATTTAACTTTTGTATCTACATGGGGGTTCAGAAAATGGATTTTACTCGACCTCAATCAAAAAAAAAAATGTAAACAATATTGAACTGAATCAAACATCCCATTGTGTACAATGAAATAGTAAAATACAAGTATTTCGAAAAATTTCTTTTCTCAAAAATAGTCCCTTGAATAAATCGAAAGTTTGCCCAATAGATTGAACTACTACTGAAAATCCAATTGAACGGCAATTCGCAAGAAAAATAAAAAATACTGTTTCTTCACTAAAACTATTGCCTTTGCTGTTTTTTACAGTTCTTCGAAATAAAATACATGTGATCATTGCCATGGTGATTCGCATAAATGAACAAGTGTTGAATAGTTAAATGAAGGGCGGTTCATACAATTGAATACGTGAACCGACACATTTACTCAGTGTATTTTGAAATCTGAAAGAATCCAAGTCTGGAGGAATAGATACGAATCAGCTCGGTAAGCCTACCTCATAAGCAATCATTCTCAAACATTCACTATTGAACTCCATACCGATAAATGAATCTGACAAACAATAAGAGGAATGATTCAATACAGATATGACATACACCTGACGTTATCAAGCCCATAATCATGGCAACACCGCTGGGAGCGGGAACGTCGGTCTGATATCCATAAGTTGATATATTGGTCTGGAAAGGCGCTTGAATATTGTGGGACTGAGAGAGACTTATGGATGTAGCGAATTTTTTTTTCCAAGAAATCGTTTCCCCTCAAAGTATGCTTATATTCGGGGCACTAAAATAGTCCATTAGCCATTCGATATATTCCGTGAAATTGCTTATTTCTGGTGGGTCTGTGGTTGCCTGATGAACGTACTGGGTCTGGCAAAGTTGGTTGAATCAATATATATATATATATATATATATATATATATATATATATATATATATATATATATATATATATATATATATATATATATATATATAAAACTAGTGAATAGTGGGGAATGCAGCAATGTCACAGAAGAAAGATTCTTTTAAGTTGATCCAAGCTTTCGGAACTTTGTTTATTCCATCATCAGGGAACTACAATCAGATTACATTCATGTGAAAGATGTTACAATCGGTTGTATTATCATACTTACACTTAGGTTAGGTTATATGACACGATGTTCAAAAGTAATCATTGATGGAGTGCTCATGGAATGAATTTGTATCATAAGAAATGGGTTAATAAATGATGTACACAGATACACAATTACAAAATACACGTTAAAATTAATATTAAAACTAGTCAATCTGTGTAGACCATGTGGTCAGACTCAAAATGTCAGGTTACCGTCTTCATGACAAGAGTGAAATATGAAATGTGAAGTTGACAGCGACAGGGATAGTCATCTGTCCAGTCAAATGTTGAGCAGTGGTGCCACTTATGTGTAACCAACTGATGTTTGGGAAGCGTTCCTCGTCGTTTCACGAGTATTTGTTTTGTGACTTTGAAATTTATGTATGATCAATGGATTTGAGTGAAATGTGAAGAAATTTACTTATTACTATATATGATAATTACAAATATTTGTCCAAAGTTATATGAGTGAAACCAAATTTTAATTTGATGAGTTGTATACAGAGTTATTTGTACCGTTGATGGTACTGACTGGGTTTTCATCTAGTGGCAGTAAAAAGGAATAAATCTCGCTCAAATGATTTAAGTCTGTTTTTTCATTCATGCAATTATTGTCTTGTGCAATAGATACCATTTCCAAAAAGATCCTCTTTGTCATGTGTGGCTCAACCACCAACTGCTGCATTTCCCACTATTCACTAGTTTAATCCCTAACTAGTCAGCAACGACTACCCTCTTCTATATATATATATATATATATATATATATATATATATATATATATATATATATATATGCAGAGGGACTTATTTGGGTTGCGGTCTGGGGGTGACAATTAGGCTGTTCTCTTTGTTTTTGTCGAGCTTTCGAAAGTTTATTATCTTTTTAGAGACGATAAGATAAAAATCAAATAAAATCATTAAAAATGAATGACATAATTTTTTGATCAGGAAGTCACTTGAGAAGTTGTTATTCTGTGAGTTTATCCGATTTGTTGGTGTTGTTTCGATGTTTCGCCAACATCTTAGTGGCCATTATCAAGAATGTTACTGCTCCTTCTGGATGCTAACCAGTTTGCGTGACTTGTCGCCGGGGTCTAGTCCCCTTAATCCCCAGCCCTCGAAAGAACGAAGTGAAGACTGTGGTTGTTTGAATTGAGGTCTGGTGTCATATCCATATGAGGGTCCGACGGTATAGGAAATATGATCGAACCAGATGTGGGGACACTAATGGTTTAGAGAATTTGTGTGTCGTCTCGATTGTTGAGGCATTCGGCACGTTTTTCAATTTTTGTTGCTACCAGATTCAACCTGAAGTGGATTATTTTTTTGTGACAATGGTCTCCTTATTGGTAAAGTCAAATTGGTGTCCGATTTCGTGGTGTTGTTCGAAGGTAGTCTAGGTTATGTCCGAATTACGCACTGCTAGTTCGTGTGCGTATGACCTGTTTTATATTCGTCTGTTATTCTGTTTGATGTATGTTCTTGGGCAGAGAATTCCATCAATACCTTGTTGGACTTGTTGGGTGTATTACATCTCTGGGTGATCGCAGGAATAGGGATAATCGATGGTTGGCTGCAAAAACTGTATGGATGCCGTGCATTTTCAGAATTTCGCTTACTTCATCAATGACCCCCTGAATGAAAGGAAGGAAATCGTATACAATAATAGTAATACATCTTTCATCAAAATTTGTTGTTGTTTGGGGTCGGTTTGTAAAAAAGCAGAAACGTTTGACAGAATCAATACTCTCCAATGTATCGAATTTTTCTATCGATTATCTCGACGTTCGCTAAACATGGCAAAATTGTCTAGAGTTAATGTCCTATGAAAAAACTCGATTTGTAACGGAAATATTTCAAAATATTTCCATATGACAGGCAATCACTAAGGCCTCAAAAATATATATTGTTTTTCAGCATACTTCAGAACAACTCTGCAGATTCGTTAGAAACTCTTCGAAAGGAATATCAACTGAAAGATATTTTCAAGCTCCAGCAGAGAAACTTTTCAAACTGGAATATACTGGAACATGAATTCCGTCAAATTGTGTAAGGAAATCTCCAACGTCGTTGAAAAATGGAATGTTTAATATGAGTAGCTCATTAGGGCTCATTATTCCTGATTTGATCCCGTCTGATTTCAAATCTTACCTGCGGGGCTCCCTGGAACTGCTCTAATTACCCCCTCGTTTTTGCCGAGCGTGATTAAGGGTAGTTGAAGCGTACGCATAGCAACAGTAGGATAAATTTTCCGCATTCTGACGTGCACAAAGGTAGTTAGGAAAGCAAACGAGTCATGAATTATATGCTTCGCTTGTTGTCCGGACATGTAAATTGATAGGAATGATATTTAAGTGCACCCTTTGTCGTTAATTACGTTCAATTTCATTGAATTATTACTACGAAGGTGCGACTGATCCTATAAAGTGTGAGGATATAGAGGCGGATGAACTAATTCGATGATGACAAATTACACTAGATAATTGCAATGCAATTTGTAAAGCTCACTTCACATTTTATTTCGGGCAAGTCTAGGAGCTAACGGGGTAAAACTAGTACTTGAACACTTTTATCCTTTATTGAATTCAAGTTTCAGATCATGTGATAATGGATTCAATTCAGGATTACCAACACAGCTGTAGGAAACAAGACGATTCCAACTTCAGCGTTGAAAACAACGTAGTTCTGCTACCAAAAGAAACCTAGGTGAACATCGATTTTTCACATTTCGATTCAAAAGGTAGAAGAACACAAGCCAACCGGAGGCAGATGAAAAATAAAAGAAGAACGGAGAAATAAAACTATGTCTGCTGGGTAGACACCAAGACAGCACTGTAATCATGTCACTGGTGAATACTGATTGGTATACAAACAGATTGTATCCTTCATTCATATTCTATATTTGATTCCTTATTTCGATCATACATACTTATCCTATTTTTATTATATTGGTGAAGTTATAGAGGCTCTTCTCTAATGAGATAGTGTTTCGTGAATAACATAGTTTGAGACAAATAAATGGTGAACTACTTCAAAAATTAGACAAGCATTTCATGAATAACCTTCCCTTTTGAAATCAATCCTGAAAGCGTTGAATCAGAAGTAGACACCTCAACTCAAGATTTAATCAACGTTGAATATGTCTGATACGAATCAACAAAACGAATCGATCGATACAAATTATCAACAGCTTAGAATGATTTTGGACATTATACCCAGCTTCGAAGGAAAACCATGATAATTAAATAATTCATTTGCATTTTGTGATGAAATATTCCAGCATTATACTAATGAACTTCAACCTATCAAAAATTTCATTTTACGATCAGTCATTGGAAACTAAGAGGAAAAGCTCTCACATTGGTTTCTAGTAGAACTGAATTTAATACATGAGACTTCCCTTTGCCAATCAAAAGTCGTTTGCTTGTTTACTTCAATAATTGCACAATTGTAACCTTTTGCAAAATGAAATTCGTTAAATTGTGGTGTTAGATGTCAATAAACCAATAACGACCCATTGTTGAACCAGCAAGCTCAATTGCTTCAATTGCTCAAATTAACAATATTGAAAAATTGATTTCAGTCTCATTTCTGAAATACTTACCAGCAAATCGGGGTCCGTCTTAAGGATTTAACTTGTTGGGAAAATGCTTTGAAATATGTTTTTGAAGGGGATTTTTTTTTGTCATAAGTTAATGATAGTAAAAGAAATAATCCACAACAGCTACCTAACCCGAATTTGAAATCAATCATGGTACAAAAATCGAATTATTCGTAATTCAGAATAACAAGACTTTCAAAAATATTGCTCTATGAACACTCTGAAGAAGTTTCTGTAGAAAACCCTCAGAACCAATCTCAGGCACTTTATAACCCATTCCAGAACATCCATCGAAGTATTATTATCATAATATCGACATGTCTGCAAAATTTTTGCAACTCGCCCCTTATTGTTCATGATTTCTTCTCAGAAATTGAGATGAAACATTTGCTGAGTTCCTTAAGTCGACGTAGACTGGTTCATCGAACAACCCGCAAGCTTAATCCAAGTATTGCTCACTCTGCTGGCAATGCAAACTCCGCTGTTCACAGTGGAAACTCTCGAAAATTGACCACAGCTTTCGCATGCCCCGGATTAATTTTAATGAACGCAATTTCGCGTTTACGGCTCTGTGTCAATAGGAATTGTTGCACTGAATCACAATCGCTTTTATTTCATGGTATGGTATCAGTAACCAGAGCAGGGTCCTCCTGGAACTAATAGGATAGTCTGGTAGAATGTGGTATGGGGGTAACAGAGAGAATTGAAAATAGTCCTTTCGGGTACCTATTATTCCTTGTGCAGAATATTGAACTTTCCGAAGTTTCGACTCTCATGCTGGATCCATCTTCAAGAAATCACAAATTAGTGGAGCCGAGTGGTTATATTGCGTTATTGATAGCGATATGTCTGTATTTTCTTGATGATGACTTCAGTATGAGAGTCGAAAAAAGTTCAACATTCTGCTCAGAAGGACCATTTTTCATGTCACAGCGTCCGTGAAAAACATTCATTTCAGAGCAAATTGAGTTTGGCTTTCAGTAGCAAGTGAGGTGGAATTTGAAGTAGGTAGGTATTCCAAATTTCTTGTGAAATTGGTAAATGTAGTGGAATAGCTTTCCTGAATAATACCATTGTTGATATAGATATAGTAAGTTAATGCCTGTGTAAAAAGAATTTGAAGCGTTTTTGTTACGCGATCTATAGGATAATGTCGATATTTCCGTTTTGTTAACAGTGCACGACAAAATTTCCTATTCTGCAGGACACAATAAGTGCAGAATTCTGGGTGTTAATTTCACCATTGTTTATAGAGTTATAGTTACTCATTGTCTGTGTAGGAACGATTTGAAGCATTTTTGTTACGCTATCAGTAAAATGTCGATATATCTGTTTACTTGACAATTCACGACAGAGTTTCTTACTCTGAAGGGAAAAAAGGTGCAGTGTTCTGTTTATTAGTTTAACTGAAATGTTGATGGAAAAATAATGAAGCTTCAAAATACAGCTGACGACAGAAGTTCATGGAAGAAGTGAAAGTTCAGAAATTAAAATAAACTCCAAAGCATGGAAGATCTACATCTTTCACCAAAAATTCCACTTATTTTTCTGGATTTATTGTTATCTTTTGGTATCATGCATAGGTAAGCAAAAGAATGTGTGATTCAGGCTACGACGTCCGTGAGTAAAACGTAAGTACCCGTAGTATCTCTATAGACAATGATAATATCATTGTATTTAGACTACCTAGAAGGCTAATACATGTATGTACATCAGATGGAAATATAAGCGCTACAGATATCTTTTTTACTGGCACGTATACTCCCACCACATTACATGGTAGTGGTGGTATGGTGGCTGGTAGTGGAGTGGAGACAGGAACGCATTTTTAATAAAATGTCGGAGTAGATATTCGAATCGGATACAAGGAATATTTGTCAACAAGAGATATTTGCATTTGAACAGGAATTCGCATATGAGTTTTGAGAACAGAAGCGGATTTAGTTTCCGAAACGTTAACGGTAAGTATTCCCATATGGTGGCTGTTATTTTTCAACTTAAAAAGGCCACATTTAAAGAAAAGAATTTCATAAAATGGCGATATTTCCATAGCAACGCAATTTATCAAAAATATTTCAAAGACATCTCGAGGTATCTGACCAACAATTTACCCAACATCTGAAAAAAATTGCATTTCTCAAATCATTGGTCAAAAATTCGAAATGTTTCCGGCTCTAAATCCACACCCGGTATGAAAAGAACAAATGGCAAAAAAGGAACACTACGCCAATGATGAATAAACCAAGGATGACGCTTTCCACCTTTTGTTGAAAATCCAACATCGGCCAAGAAATGTCAAAGTTATAGCTAGTCAAAATTAGTCAATTTTTTTGGCATAGGCATTATGATAATCTTCAATGTTTGAGACATTTCCCAAAAAGTTCCATTTTTGAATTGATTTCCATCCTTTGATATCATGTATAAGTTATTAAGAAGATGTATGATTCAGGCTACGACGTCCTTAAGGAAAATGAAAGAAAAGACATGAATCGGAAACGGAATGGAACGGAATCACAAGTGCCATCTACTCGTAGTATCCATTCCTTCAAATGATATTTTCATATGGTTGACTAGCTATATCTCTATAAATAATGCATACATGATTCGTGGTGTAGCCAGGAAATTTGATACTGATATTTTCCAGAAATTACGAAAAGAATGAAACTTCGTCAGCAGAATAGTTTCGTTTATTCGTTTATTCTCTTTTCTCGAACTCTTTTCCTTCTACAACACCTAAAATAGAATTCAAGGACTAAGTCGTTCTACGTGGCCGTAGTTCAACTATAATTCTGTCCTTCACAATATCACTTCAATGTAATATCCTTCCTCTCTCTAATGTATTCTGCATCGTGTTATATGGAAAACTGTCATAAAGGCCAATCCATTAGTTGTAATGTCTATGGAAACGACCGACGAAAATGATAGGGAATTTTGAAAAAGACAATGCTAAGCATAAAATGATTTTTGCCTGAGCATGCGCACACGTGAATAACTCGTAATAACGTTACATTGGACGTTATCAATACAATACTATACATTTTTTCGTAAGATTTTTACAAGTTGAAATAATATGGTATTATAACGTGCCTGAAGAAGTTATTGTAGAGTGTAAACACGTATAGTGGTTTTATGAACTGTCTAGTTAAAATCATACAATAAAGTGTTTTTCAATTACATTATCATGAATTTTCATCAAGTTTTGACAAATTTCATAAGTGATTCCCTAGGTTTTCATCTATTCACCAACTCTTCCATTTTTTATGCGGATCGACCAGAAATAACTGCGGAACAATTTAATGAACAATGCCAGTTCCACTTTCATTGAGGTGAATACATTCTGAGCAACCCCTATCTATAAATCACTTTAATCTTACCTCTTATTTCAATGCTATTCGGCCGATTCGATTCAGTGGTGTATCCAAAAGTTTGAAACTGAAACATGTTACTTCGTTGAGGCACTGTCTTCCGAACAATATGAATATTTCTGTTTTTCCAATCAGCCCATAACATGCATCTAAATTTGTTCCGTAGTTATCTGGGTTTGTAACCTACCACAATCTGAAATTAATAAAAATCAATATCGAAATCTATACAAGTGTGGAAGGGCAGATTTCTAATCTACCCCGAAAAGTTGCTGCGTCTATTGAAAAATAGTTGCTCCTTGACAGGAATATATATATGAAAATACTTCAATATCTCTTGTTGACAATCTTCGTAGTTGACAGATTTGAAATATTTGACAAATGTCAATTACAAAGATTCAAGAACAGATATTTGCAATCGAACAGGAATTTTCTCATAAGTTTTGAGAACAGAAGTGGATTTAGTTTCCGAAACATTAACGATAAGTAATTTCATATATATATATATATATATATATATATATATATATATATATATATATATAGATATATATATATATATATATATATATATATATATATATATATATATATATATATATATATATATATATATATATATATATATATATATATATATATATATATATATATATATATATAATATATAGAAATCTGCCCTTCCACACTTGTATAGATTTCGATATTGATTTTTATTTATTTCAGATTGTGGTAGGTTACAAACCCAGATAACTACGGAACAAATTTAGATGCATGTTATGGGCTGATTGGAAAAACAGAAATATTCATATTCACTTTCTATGAACATTTCGCTGAGTATTCAATTCAATTTTTCCGAATGATCTTCCCAACGCCATGAGAGATATAAAGCCAATTAACTATGCTTACGATGCAAATATAATTATGTCAGAAAAAGCTCTTCAGAACATCAAATAGTCATGAATTCATTAGATATACTTATCGTTTTCGAAAATGACCTCGTCCTGAATAAAGAATGAACGAATAATTCCAAGTTATATTGTTTTTGATGGGTATACAATAAATGTAACAAGAACTTGCAAATAATCAGGCGTTTATGTGAACTCAGCCTTGGAATGAGAACCTCAAATTGAATTGAAGATGTTCATTCCAAACTCTCTACTCGTCTTTATATTCTCTCAGTTGTCTCGAAAAATCCTGATGTCACTCGCACTGTATATCATTGTAATTCCATGTCTTTCCAAAAGTATGGTACAATATTGGGGAGTAACTCTTGCACTCGATCAAGTATTCAGATAACAGAAAATGGTAATTCAAATCATGTTTTACCTGAGTTATCAAATGTTTACACCGTCTATGGTACTTATATCCGTGTTCTCTTTGTTAAAAACAAACCTGGAAAGTTTGGAGTGTACACAATAAATAACCGCCACGGTACAAGGATAAATATAACATACAACATCAGTATCATAATCTAACTATGACCGAGAAAAATTGCATGTACTCAGCTTCACAATCCTTTCATAAATTTCCCCTATATATTCGAATTCTGAACGACAATGGTGCCTTCAAGAGAGCCAGTTTCCAATACATCTGTGACATTAAGCCATACTCATTTAATTTTCGTAAACGGTCACTTTCATATCTATTATTAATATCTATTATTTTCATGTCCACTATCATTATTATTATCTGAATCTGAAAAATTTTAAAATTTTACAATGCAATACCGGTACATTTAAGAAAAATTGACAAACTAAGGAAGTTCAAATCTGAAATAAAAAACTATATCCTGAAAAAAAAAGAAACATTCTATAAAATACAACTATAGTAAATACAGAGAAAACAAATTCCATTCCACCATTGCTGCTATCCCTGCCCTCTACCGGTCGTCGGATATCATTCGGAGTTTTGGTTAAAATCAACAGCACACATAAAACACACATGTGTGTAGAGTAATGCTTTACACAATACACAGTTACCTACGTTATTTTTTCATTGTAAACTTTTGCCAACCATAATTCTTAGCATATTTTATTTACAGTACTAATAGTTTTTAGAGAAGCCCTGATACAATACACACACAGGCAATTATGCCTAGGTATGTTGTACTCAGAGAGCAAATCTAACCCCATTTTGTAAAGAAAAATGTAATAATCTTGTACATGCAATACTTGAATAAACTTGAAACTTATATATTGTAAGACGAATAAATGTTGAAAAATTTAGACCTGTTTCAAGCATAATGTGACGTCCTTACTTATGATTTACTTGGAATGAATGATTCTATTATTATAATTACTGATAAGAAGGCATCCGAAATACGTTGGCGTATTCAGTTTTGATGCACTATCTACTCCTCCATTATCACACAAAGTGTCTGAGTATTATTTCAATGATAATTGAATGATTTCAAGATCCTTTGGTCTATTAGGCATGGATTTCCCGAATCGATAATGCTTGTTCATCTTGTAAGCATTCCGATACATTTCATTTGAGAAAAGAAAACGGCTCAATACTAACCTTATCTAATCTTCATTAGTCATGTTAACATCAAACCAGCAAATCAATGATTGTTACATCCTGAAGAAGGAATATGAAGTCTCATTCATTTTGAAAAAGGGATATAAGTATCCATATCGAAGCTCATAAAAGTAATGAATTGCTGTGAAATATAAACTTCCACAATAAATTGATTCCTGGTTATCTGGAAATTTTCGGAAATGAAATGATTCCACTGATAACTGATGAAGATCTAGTCCGATTTTTAAGTGAAACAGCACGAAATTTCCTCTTGTATTTGTGGAAAAAGTTGAAACTACCTTTTTGACGAAAAGTGGAGTGACAAAAATATTTTCACAAATAACAAGTACCAGTAGTACAAGTATATTTTTCCAAAACAACCATGTTGAATGTTGTTCTAGAATGCATTGAAACAACTGATTGGGAAAAAATTACATTCCCTGTATTAGAGGTTCACTAAGCTTTCTAAATCCTCGCAACTTCAGTGTTCCAGATCACTATAGGTTTATTCATGCAGTTTTCAGGTCTGAGGAAACCATATAAATTATCTAGCTCCTTTCAGCTCTCATGAGGAGTAGCTTCCATCGGTGGAGTACAATTGGATCGGTTTCTCCCTACCCTTTGAGGGGATGGAAATACCCACATACCACTGATAAACATTTTGGAACTCAGTGTCAATACTAAGGTGAAAATTTAACTTTGCTATCGAAATTCACATCATGAGTTCGAACTTCTGATGTAGTACAGAAAAATTTCAAGAACTAAAACCTCAGGAAAAAGAGCCGAGTGATATACAAAAAAAGTACATTTTTTTCTCTGAGCATGATTAGGAGTATGAGTTTCAATTGGCGAGTCTAGAAATGGTAAACGAATATCAACTTCGAAAATGTCTTTCGTTCGATATATTTGGAACGGCTTGTCATAGGTCAAAAAAAGCATATTTCCATAATGAAATTATAATTCTTTCATTTCCAGTAATTTTGCTCTGTTCAATAAATATTTAAGGATATGGAATAATTTCATGTAGGATCAATAAAAGGTTATTTGAAATTTATAGGACATAAATTCACTTGTAACTTTGATCTAAAATAAGCCAGTGAATATGGATTGAAGGATATAATAGGAATTAACTGAAAGAAAGTATAAATTTAAACATCATGAAAAAAGTTGTCCTTCATTTCTGGGCTACGAAACACCGATTGTGAGATACTGAAAAACACATTTTCCAAGAAGGCGGGGTTAACTCCCCCTCCTCAGCCGCGCCATTCAAAATTCATACACGGGTGGTATCTCTTATTATTTCCGAAACGAACTCACTTGAAAGAACGAAATATGTGGAAACATTGATGACTTCGATTTCTGGAAGTTACAATAATTATAATCACACCTTTCAATAGCACTGTGTTGTAGAGCTATGCAGAATATTGATAAATGAAGTAAGGTTGGCCATCCTCTCATCTTACCGATTCCAGGTGATGAAATACCGCAGAACTAATAATTGGAGTGAAATCCAACTGCATTCATTAATGTTTTGAACTAAAGTATTTCGAGGGTCACAACAGAAGTAATTTTTTTGTGGGACACTGTCCGCAATTGATCGCTTAACATTTCTTTGAACTCATTATGAAAGTACCCGTTTTTTAAGAGATATATTTCGAACATCTTGAAATTGACGACTTCATGCAGTACGCAGGTAAGTTCAAAGTGAGTGGGTCTTGATGACCCTCCAATGTCATCCGCGACAGTTTATTTGAAGAATGATTTTTCAGGTCCGATAGCGGAGGTAAAACACTACCAAACATCGAAAACCTGATTCCGTCCACGGCGGGGCAGGCACAAAGTATATGCTCTGCTGTTTCATTATTCTCCAAACAGAGACGACTCGCTAAAACACTTCTTGCAGTCCAGGTACTCAGAGTTTGTTTGTCGTAGCATGATGCAATGCCAATGACGGGTTCTGGTCTTATAAAAACAACTCTCAGCACCCTCCCTTGCAAGGGAGTCGGTGACATCGTTACCTTCTAGGCCAGTATGAACAGAAATCCAGACCAGAGACAATTCGAAGAGAGTCTTTTTTGGCAGATCGGTAGCAGTTTAGGCGTTGCTTGGTAAGAGCCAAGTGCTTCCAGAGCCGCTTGGCTATCCGAGGATATTTTAATTTTTTTATGCATTAGGTTGGATTCCACCAATATCTCCACACATAAGTAAGCCGATGATGTTCATATTCGCTCGAAATACTGCTGCATAGAATCCCAGGCAGGTTGATACCCCTGTCCTGGAACTGCGACCGTATACACCCTCACAGGAACCTGAGAGAGTTTTTGATCCATCAGTGAAACAGCAGGAGTCTACACTTAGCAGTTTCCCTTCCGGAGAATCCAGTCCCCCCTATTCGGGATTTTAACGGTATAAGGCAGTTCGAAGTTGACTGTTGGAGGCATTGAGTCAGAGGTCATTCCCAGAGTGGTGTGACTTTCAGTTTCAGCCAGTAGACTTACACGATACCCATTAGCCTGTTTTGTGCAATTGGCGATATGCACAATTCTGTATGTTGTGGAATACGAATACTTCTACTCCTATATTCAACTGACGATACCCATTAGCCTGTATTGTGCAATTGGCAATATGCACAATTCTATATGTTGTGGAATACGAATACTTCTACTCCTATATTCAACTGAATGATGATTCTTCGAAGAAATTTCGAACCAGTCAATGGAGCCATTGAAATTCGACTCCATCCACTGACTGCGTAGTTTGATAATCAAGAAATTAACATAATCTCCGGGAATTTTTCCAGCTACTTTTCGATTCCGCTTTATAAAGAGGAATGTTAAAATTACAAAGGAACTATCACGTTTGAATTGTGTTTCTTTGAAGCTTGAATCATTCATGGAATGAAGTACGGAATGTGGCTATTCTTTGCTTTTTCAGGAGGCTTTCTGGTAATTGAATTCGAATAGGGAAGGAATTTAATATTTGCATTAAGCTGGCCTTACACCAATCGATATTAAACTCGCATTCATACTGTTGGTTTGGTGATAAATTATATTTGGCGCTACAAAAACAATACGAGTTCGTTCACTGAACTGAATTTCATACATCAAAATATTTCGCAAATTGAAATGCACGAACACAAAGCGTCATCCTGAAAATCGTTCAGCAACAACAGCTTGCTTCGCTTTCGAAACGCTGTCTATTTCAGAATAGAACACTGTGATGGCATTGGTTATAGAGATATAGATAGTCAACCATATGAATATGAATAAATATCATATGAATATGAATAAATATCATATGAATATGAATAAATATCATATGAATAAATATCATTTGAAGGGAAGGATACTACCAGGTCTATTCCGTAAAACGCCGTTAATGAATTATCCGTTATCAAACGACTGTCGGCAGCTAGCTCTCAACTCTCAACGATCCGTGTGAACAATGTGTCAAAAAAACCACAAAACTACTTCAAATCGTTAGCCAACTGAACCAATTTCATTCCCGTTAACAAACGTTATATTATGTTGTTCACTACCGACTCGCAACGATTTTATAATTTTACGGAATAACATTCGACAAAAATATCGTTAATTTAACGATAGTAGTTGGATAACGACATCGCTATGAGTTACGGAATAGACCTGTACGGGTAGATGACACTAGTGATTTTATTTCCAAGTCATGTTACAGAATACTTAACTATTCAAAAGAGAATCCAATGACATATTTGGTAAGAGCCACGCCTTCTTGAGGTGCACCAATGAGAGCGTACTAAAATATTCTATTGCTTTTGCTCCAGTGAGTCAGATGAAGACGCATTTGATTTGACGCATGTCTATTGAAATTTCTCAGTGTATTTTTCTCGCGTTGAATTTCTCAGCGTACCTACATGAAGGTGCCAAAGTTCGATCAAGGTGATATATTTTCGAAACAATTATGTTAGGTTACCGTTTCGCTTCTGTATATAGTAATTAAGTATTCTGTGGTCATGTCTACATTTTTTGTTTTTCTTACGGACGTCGTAGCCTGAATCATACATTTTCTCAATTACTCATACATAATACCAAAAGCTGGCAATCAATTCAGAAACAGAAATGGAATTTTTTATCGAAGTCGTAGATTATTTATGTTTTGAAGGTTATTTTATTGACTGAACTTTCATTTCCTTCAAAAACTTTTATAGTTGATTACATTTTGAGGCTTCATTATCTTCATTTCAACATTTCAGTCAAACTGACACAGAAATCTGCACCTATTTCTCTTTTCAGGGTAGGAAATTTTGTTGTGCTTCGTCAAGTTAACAGAAATACCGACGTTATACCGTAGATGGTCTAACAAAAATGTTTCAAGACCTTTTTACACAAGCATTGACTGACTATATCCCTATAAACAATGATAATGGCAATATTTCCGTTTACCTGACAATGCGCAACAAAGTTTTCTACTCTAAAGCTTCGAAATAGTGTGGGCAATTGAAGTTGATGATAATCTTCCTCAAAAAGGAACATCACGGCCCCTTCAAGGACTAAGTTGTTCTTCGTGGCAAAAATTCGACTCGTTTCTAGGAGATAATCGAATCCTGTATACAAGGTCGTCGATCGTTTTAGTAACCAAGTACGGTTCTTGTCATGGCCTTTGAAATGTGGGACATGAATCTTACGGACGTTGTGGTTGGTATAGCCGAACTGCGAAACCCTTCTCTTCAAACCCTTCATTTCAACTGACTGATTTCAGCTTGGATCTGATTCCTAATATCTCCTTCAGTTCATTCACGTAATCCTGAAAAATATCTCTTTTTCGCCGTCAGACGATGTTGGGTCAACCGGTAGCTTCATTTCTAGGGCCATTGAATTAACGATGAAGATTGGAACCTTTGGTGGAAAAGTTGAAACTTTTCCTAGAGATCGATGACCCTTACACCAAACTGATATTTTTGCACTTGATGCGCGTTTCGCTAACAACGTTAGCTTCTTCAGGAGAAGAAAATTGATAGTAAATCTGAAGATTAGGGTTAGTTGTTCATTTACCGGTTCGATTTGGACTTTGTTACTGCTACTCATTCTAATTAATTTCTCGATAAGAACTAGTGCAGTCACTACCTGCAAGGTTTGTTTGTCCGTCATCTGTTATTATTGATTAATCTGATTACTTTCTCAACAATAGACTGAAAAGCGGGCTGAAAGGAATAGGTCCCCAGTCACCATTCATGCTGTTTTTACATTTTGCTACTTTCAGCCTCTCACATGCATCGAGTATTTTTGTGTCATGCACATGCTTGATCAGTTTAAGATTGCTTTCACCAATTTCGTGGTCATTGTCTAGGGTGTGTTGGGCGACACTGGATTTTTCTACCCTTCCGTATTTCATGTGTACAAAATTCCCCTCGAAACGGGTTTCAATAGCTCGTCGGCTCTAGCTGGTGTATTTGTTGTTGCAATCTTGACAACTGATTTCGTGAAGTTTTGACTTCTCTGAGTTTTATAATTTATCTCTTGGGTTACAAAGAAGCTGTTGTAATTTGTAAAAAGTTTTTATATGCAACTTTTAGATTTACTTTATCGCATATCTCTTGAAGTCCTTTAGTGTATCTATGTTCATATGGGATTACTATAAACATTTCATTTCTCTCATTTTTCTGAAAAGACGAAGATTCACAAAGTGTCTCCCTAAATTTACAGTTCCTAATTATCTTATCAACTATCCCTGGGTTAAAACCGTTCACTTCAGCAACGTACCTAATCACTCTCCTTTCATCATCGTACTCATCTTTTTTCAAAGGAAAAGTTATTAACCTATGGACAAGGAATTGCAGTCCAGTAATTTATTTATAGTACCTGAGGAAGCTCATGTATAGCGACACACGTGTGTAGCGTTCGGTAAACATTCTCAGTGAGAATTTTACAGGAAATATTTTTGTTGAGATTGATTTTCATCAAGACTCGGCCAATTCATTTCTTTCCCTTGTATCTAAACACTACGATTGATGCCCAGTTGATATTATTTTAAACGCGATGAATACTTGCTGGTAATCTTGTGAGCAGAGGAATGTGGCTCTCTTTCCGTTAAGCTATGCAATGGTTCGGGATTTTTCCGAAGTCCTTTACGAAAATCCTGTAGTAGCTACAAAGACCCAGGAAACTTCATACATTGTTGCGGTCACTCTTGAACTATCTAGTTACAAAGCCGCTCTGAAACTACATTCTCTCCACAAAAATATCCGAGTACTTGAATGTTTGGATAAATGAACAATGATTCCGGGTCTACTGAAAGAATTATAGAAAAATGTCATCCAGAACTTTTGAAGAGAATGCAAGTTCGTGAACTAGGTGAGAATATTCACTCAATTCATTGGTCTTCGCAACATCATTTGAACAATATCGTTGATGTAATATGAAGTGAAGCAAGGTTGACACTCACACTTTGTCATTTATGGAGTTACGAAATCTTTCGAATGAGCGAACAGGTACCATTTTCAACACATATCAATATGCATCAATCAAATATGAATTGAATATCGCGTATTGATATCTTGGGATTTTTTTTTGCATGATGTTTTCTTTTCTGGTGATCATGAACGAGATCATTGTTCGAATTCGATTGGAGAGGATCATATGACTCCAGTCAATGGCCAGCTAAGTCCATTGAAGTCGTCCATTTTGACAAAATACTGGATGATATTGCACACTATTCTCTAACAAATTGATGCATAAATAAAAACATACCATGGTGATTGGAACTGAACATGAATAGAAAACTTATGAATAGAAAACTTATTTCCGCATGTATAAAATTGATTGATATGCTTTTTCTTATATCAACAAATCCAAAAATAATAGTCTGCCACTAATAAGATACAACAAAGGTTTTGCAAGGGTATGCAGTTGCGCTCGGCATGCAGCGCGCGAGCATAGCGGCTACGACACGACGCTGCATCTTTATCAGTCTAAAGAAAGATTGTTCTTATGTTTTTTTTTTGTTTCAAACAAATATATATACATATATATATATATATATATATATATATATATATATATATATATATATATATATATATATATATATATAAATTTATGATGTATTATCGACCGTACTTAATAAACTAGATTTTCATCAATGTAAGGATATTTGCAAATTTCATCAATATATTTGAGCTTTCATTTTTACTTACTATTGACGATAATTCATAGCGGAACTCCATGCCCTTGGCAGAGGACCTTTGTTGTATCTTATTAGTGGCAGACTGCCGTTTTTGGATTTGCTGTTATAAGAAGAAGCCTCTAAATCAATTGTATCCTTGCCTAAATATTTTTTTTGCGGCACTTATGTTGGTGGCAGACGGGTTTTGTTGCGGAATTAAGGTACCAGACGATATTGCGCTGGCAGACTTTCTTATTACTATTTTACATTACACACATAACTCATACAAAAAAGTGAATCCTGCGGAAATGGTGTAATGATATCTGTCGTTACATCATGTATGCTATAATGTAGAATTCATCAATCAATATCTGACGGAATGAATCGATGTAAACGTCCTTTTTCTGTCATGATACGTTTTCGTAATAGTGGAGTGCCAAAAATTGTAAACTTTCGAAACTCAGATCAGGTCAATGAGTCTTCATAAAAAGTGTTGAAATGAATTTTTGAAAGCTCAAATAAAAAAGGTAAAAAACAAAAAATGTGCGATTTCGATCACACAAATTTTATCAATAATTTAAGAAAAAATGAGACGGACAAGGGTAAAAAATGGAGAGAATTATATCTAATACATGATATTTTTATATATTTGCATAATAACTTCAATATTTATTCTTTCATATTCCGCAAAAATGAAACGAGTAACAGCAAAAAAAATATTGTTACTATTCAGCAGTTTTCTTTGACGTCTTCCCCATTCATGTTTTGAACGAGTCAACTCAAAAAGCTGAATGTTGGGATAATGAATTTAATGGATGAATACTATATTTAGGAGTGAATTTGATAGATGAAACTTTCAAGATGGCGACTGTACATCATCTGGGAAAAAATCAAATGGAAAGGGGGTCTTGTGATATAAACTTTTGAAGCCCTGACGATTACCTCACAACCCTAGAATATAAAGTCGATATCTTCACTCACTACTAAATGGCGGAACAATTTATAATTGCCTGACGTTTAAGTTCATAATTTGAAGAAATAAGCTGAGTTCAAATCAGAAGTTGTTCGAAGTGGTTGTTTTGAAATTCTTGACTACTACTGTTTCAGTTGAAGGTCGATATATTCTGGTACTTATAAAATTTCTCTGCATTCGGTAGTAGGTCAAAAAGATATGTCACAAGACTCCCCTTTCTATTTAATTTTTTTCCTAGATGACGCAGAGTCGCCATCTTGGAATTTTCAATTGTCAATTTCACTCCTAATATAGTATTCATGCATCAATTTCATTATCCCAACTTTGAATTTTTGAATTGACCTGTTCAAACAATAGAAGTGGTAGCACAGTGAAGAAAGCCAATGGATATAGTTTCATAATGATAATTTTTCTGCCTTAACTCATTTTCTTGTGAAATATGAATGAATCAACATGGAATTCACTACGCAAATATCATTTATTTCTTTGCTCTAAATATTTTTTCCCTGTGCCCTTCACATTTTCAATAAATTGTTGTTAAAAATTAATGAAGATCGCACATTTTTGTTCTTCATTTGAGCTTTCAACAATGCATACTATAGTTTTTATGAAGATCCATTGACCTGCCCTATAAAAGGTATAAATCTCAAGGCGCTCCAATATAATAAGATGTATGCCATTCTGTCTAATCAGATTCAAATTCAGGTCAACTCTTCGAACCCATTCCAGCAAAATATATATCTCATCACCAATATTCGAATCTTGGGAAACCGTACTATAAATTCCCTTTATGCCCTTTGTTGGAAGACAGCGTAAACTGTAACGGTGCTGTTGGAATAGGGATATTGCATGATATCTGAGGAAATCGATGAAATAACATTCAGCCATATGTGACATTATTGACTTTGATTTCCTCCAATAGTGCTGGACAGCTAGCTTTACAGAGCTCTCGTTCATTTCACCATTTTTTATGTATGGGACGAGAAAAATTATAGAGTTGATCTAATTTTAAAAATATAAATATGTTAGTGGTTTCATGGAATATATATTTTCGTTTCAGTCTTCAATTCGCGATAGAAAATAAGATAGCAGTGCTAGCGCGGGGAAACGGGAACTGTCCATGGTTAGATTTTCATGTTCAAATTTCCACATATATATAGGAGCTTCGATGTTCTCGTGTTCCTTTTGTTCGTTGAATTTTACAATTTCTCATTAATTTATGTGTGGGAAGTGACTCAATCAACAGTTGAATACTTGACGAACATTTCATTGAACAAATTCGAAGGTTTTTCATGATCAAAACATTGTAAAATTCGAAAGATTTCAGGTTGTTTCCAGATGAGACTTGGATTTATGAGTTTCTGCTATCAAGTCGAGCTTACTGAACGAATATTGCATAATAAAATGATCAATGTACGCCTGAAACAATTGAAAATTACATCTCTCAGCTGGAAAAATTCACCTCGATCACTTAAATATAAAATTTATTCAATGTATTTGAGCAATAATATAGTATCAGGAGTGTCAGTTTTCAGCTGGTTGATGTGATTCTCCAAATTGGAATCATGCATTACACACTAAATTATACATTATCATCCATACCGTAGAGATTGTATCAAAGTTTAATTGGTTTATATGCAGTACTAGGAAACAACAAAAAGTGAATAATAATAATAAAAATAATAATAATAATCGACTTTATTGACCAATGAGATACAAGTTTCTACATTGGAAAAAGGAAAGGTGAATAGGCGAAGAATCAGCTGAAGCTATTTTTCATCTTAACCATAATATACCAAATATACGCTCACAATAAATGAAAAGCATCAAACCTTTCAATTATTTCAATGGAATATTTCAAAACTTCTTGAAAAATCTCCACAATCGCTGTCAAAGCTCAAACACACACAAAAATCTTAAAAACTTCTGATTTAATCGAGTCCATGCGGGGAGTACCTCAAGGATCAATATTGGGCCCGCTACTCTTCACCATTTATACTTCTCAATTCTGTAAGCACCTGAAATATGTAACATCACATTTATATGCAGACGATACACAACTCTATCTTGCCTTCGATGAAAAAGATTCTTTTTCTGCCTGCAGCAAAATCAATGAGGATCTCGAAATACTTACTGATATCTCAGAAAAATTCTGCCTGTCCATAAACCCATCGAAATCTAGGGCTATGCTCTTCGGAAGAAAAGTCTCTAAAAACAGAACGCGACACCTCATTTCACTACATATTCGTGATGATATAATCCAATTGTCAGATTGCGAAAAAAACTTAGGCTTGCTTATTGATGACTCCCTCACCTTTTCAAAACATATATCTCATATAGTTAAAAAAGCCTTCGCTAATCTTAAGTTGATTTATTCCAATAGGCACATTCTTAATAAGACATGCAGAATTACTCTTTGTGAGTCACTGGTACTTTCCCAGTTGAACTATTGTGATGTTCTCTTCGGTCCAGCCATAAGAAACTTCGATAAAAATCGTCTTCAAAGGCTCCAGAATTCCTGCACACGTTTTATCTGCGGTATCAGCAGACGAAACCCGACATCGAATCATATTACTCGTCTGGGCTGGTTGTCGATGAATAAACGACGAATTTTACACCGTTCTGTACTTTATCACAAAATTATGCTAACAAAAAAACCCTCATATCTTTACGAAAAAATTCAGAGACGTTCAGAGGCACACAATGTAAATGTTCGGTTTAGACAAAACATATCAATACCCATTCACAATACCTCTCTTTATCGATCCAGCTTCTCCTATGATGTCGCCAAAGTTTATAACGGTATACCTGATGAATTTAAGCACTTGTCACTGCTATCCTTCAAAAAAAAAGTTAAAAGTATTCTGTTAGATGGAACCTTAACTTTAGATTTATAACCTTTATGTCTGAATGTTTTTTTTAGTATGATATACCATATAATATAGTCTCGTAATGATATGTCTAGTTCTGATAATTATATGTCAATATTCTTGTTTTTCTCTCTCGGGGTTGAGTTAGTATTACTAACTGGCCCCATTATGTGGTTGCGTGGAAGAGCGCTATTCTATCATTGTCACAATGAAGAAAAGCGAACGATGCCATTTGCTACTCTTACTTTGTATTATCTGTCTTTGTACTTTTTTTATTTTCTGTAATTTTATGTAGCAATAAAATCGATTATTATTATTATTATTATTATTATTATTATTATTAAAATCCGAAATGACTGAAGAGTCAATACAACAGCCAAACAACACATGCAAACTAGAGAATGGCGATATAACCATTGAGTGTTCTCGCAAGAGATGATAGGGGGCGTATTGCTTATTTTCTATCGCGAACACAGCAAAACATATTATAACAATGAAGAAGGAGGCTTTTTTGCACGTTACAACTATAAAGCATTATATCGTCAGTTCAGAGATATAAAGCATTATGGTTCTGATATTTTCTGATGAGAATGGGTAAAATTCATCACTGTCCTGCGAATTTCGTCATATATCCAAGAATTTGAGAAAATATAGTTGCAGAAACTCTCCGTATCCTTTTTTATATGCCTCAGTTCAATTATAGGGGTTTGAAACTCGGAATACAATTAATTTGAATGCATCAATTTGAAACCTACTGAATTATGATTTATAAATAAATTACAAACAAATCAATCCATTACTTTGAGTTCTCTTGTTGATTATTTTGTTTATTATTTATCTGCCGCTCATGAATGTTCGGAAAATGGATACATATATTCATAACTCCGAGTAAAAAATGAGTATTGGGATGACTATGGAACACTTTGGACTTTTGAAAACTTCACGATTCATAGAAAACATTGTAATGACTATTGAAAACTAAAGAACGTAATTCATCGTATAGGTGTTCTAGGTAGAGAAAACTATGTCAATTCAATTCATTTATGTAACCACATTTTGTATAAATACATTTGTAGCAAGTCACAATGGGTTGTGAGATGGAATTTACATCATATTGTGCACCTTATTGTGCAGGTCAACAATATCACAACAAAAAATTTTTACATACAATTAACATTGATAAATATATAATTAACAAATATCACGAGCATTGGGCACCATAAATATGCATGTAAACAACATTATCACATGGTAACAGAATAAAAAAATACCACACATAGTAATTGTGCAGGTCGACTTTTACAAATTGAAATCTACATGTCTTAACGGAACTGTCTGGATGAGAAATAGTCAGTGCTATAACTGAGAGTCACTAATAGCATTATTTAAAAATTCGTCGACCGAGTAGTGATTGTTATTCACTAGGTGATTCTTCACAATATTTTTGAAGGACAGCAAATTCAAATTTTTCCAGTAACTGGGTAATTTATGATAAAATTTCAAATCAAGGGAATTGCGTTCTGTCATAACGAGTTTGTACCTAGGAGGTCTCAGATGATCAGCGTCCCTAGTACTATAGTTGTGGAAATTGAGGTTCTGGCTTAATTCAGCTTTACTTTTATGAATTTCTAAGAGACTCTGGTATATATATATATATATATATATATATATATATATATATATATACAATATATATATATATATATATATATATATATATATATATATATATATATATATATATATATATATAGATAGAGGGAAGACACATTATTTTGAAATGTTTGAATAATTCTCTGCATGGAGAATTGTATGGTACACCAGCCATTATTCTCACAGCACGTTTAAGAATTCGAAAAGCTCTCATTGCATATGGTGAATTTCCCCATCGAAGGATTCCATAGATCAAATGTGAATGAAACAGTGCAAAATGAACGGATAGAAGAGTTTGGGAGTCTATAGCACTTTTGAGGCGAAAAAGTACCGCCATAAAACACGGATTGTATTCGATTGGATAAATAAGATTTAAAAAACTTGAGTGGTACCCCTCTTATTCCATAAAACTCGAGCTTCTCCAAAAGTATATCGTGCGATACGCAATCAAATGCTTTACTAAGGTCACACATGGTCACCGACGTTTGTTCACCTCTTTCAAGACAGTCCACAATACAACCTTTGTTATGGCTTTAAGAGTAGATGCATTCTTCCGGAACCCAAATTGGTTCAGATTCAGAATTTCGTGTTTTTCGATAAAATCCGTGAGCCTCTGTTTCACCAGTATTTTCACAATTTTATCGAAAATAGGGATAATTGAAATTGGACGATAGTTGCCGACAGTTTTCCGATCCCCCTTATATAGGAATTATTTTCGTGGGTTCGAAAATATCAGGAAATGAATCTACCAAGAAAGACAAATTCGTCAAGGCAGTAATAGGTTCTACAAGTATATCTATTGTTCCTTTTATAATTTCACTGTTGAGATCATAAACATCATAACATTTGGTTCGCTTCAGATATATTATGGCATTCATTACCTCTATCTGAGTGGCAGGGGCAAAAAAGAAAGTTTTTAAAATTTTCTCGATTTATTGTTTAAGAAATCAGTGGCATGATTATTCAGAGATGGTGAGTTTTTCAGGATGTTCTCTATGCAATCAGTAAAAGATACGTTGAACCCATCAGGAGATAATGAATCACATATTTTTTCATTCATGTTTTTATTTTGTTCGAAATTGATCAGTTTCCAACTGTCCCTCGATTTATTTGCAGAGTTGTCTAGAAAATGTTTGTTAGCAGTTCTTTTGGCAGTTTCAATTTCTTTCAAATAATATTTTCTGTAGTTTTTATAGGCGTCAATATCTATTGGGTCGTGAGTATTTCCACTGATACATTTGATACACTCTAACGTATCTCTCATTTTCATAAGATTATCGTTGAAAAAACATACTGGTGGCTTATTATTTTTTAAAGCTTTCCTCAAAGGCAAACTTTTTTCAACAAAAGTTGAGTAAACACCAACCAGAGACTCCAATGAGGTTTTTGATGTAGTTTTAGATTCATAGATGAATGAAAAAGACATTCTCAGCAACAACTTTATTTGAATGGAAGGAATATATCTTCAATGAATATTTGAATATAGAAAGACTGAGAATATCAGATCACCTAGAAAATATTTCATTCAAATAAACTATGTCCATATAAATGCCATGATGAAATGAAAAATTTAGGAACCAAAATATTTGTTTTATGAAGCCGAACAACTCTTGCCAGAAAATCTTTTTTTCACTGATCACAAAAAAAGTATAACTTGATTCGAAAATAAGTTGCGAACATTGAAAACCTCGTTGGTTCACACAGGTGTTGATTTTTCCAATGAAAATTTCTTGACAGTAGTTGTACAATTGTAAAGCTAGACCGTTTTGAGTGATTTTATATGTTACAGATAAAAAAACTATTTTTTACTGATGCTGGTATTAATATTATCGAAGTCTGCCTCTGAATAGAATGTATATCCATTAATGAATCAATCAATTTCAGACTAAAGCTCTTTGAGGAATCATATTTGGCTCTATTATTCTCCGAATACAATACACCCTGTACAGTAGTTCACTAAACATGAGTGCCAAATTTCCGAATACCTTTTCCAGCCACTCTATTCTGAATAAATAGACCGAAACTCCGCTATCTGTTTGGTTGTAAAAGTGGCACTGAATCCACTACACTTCAGCTCGAACAAACATGAAACATAACCCGATGAAACCAAACGCTTAAAGCATTTCTCAGATAAGTGCTCTATGCATTCATAAAAGTTTACTATCGCGCAGTAGTTTTGAAGTCGTTTAAAAGGTTTCATTTTTCTTCTGGATATAACGTTGCTCTGGAGTTACTTTTAATTCTTTTGTGTTGCTTCATGCAAATGAGGCAGAACAAATAGACTGGAGTATTCTTTCTAGTTTCTCTAATTTCACTAACTGCCTTTAAACTGTTTCTGCTCCTATATTCAAGGAAACTAATTGTGGTCTCATTACAGTCACCCATTTGTAAAATGCACATTTCGAAATGGAAATAACAAAGATGCTATCATATCTGGAGTAAACCTTAATGGAAAATATTCTCGAAAGACAATATAAATATTATTTCGGTAGTTTTTTCAATGTGTGTTCAACAGCAAAGTTTCAGAAACCCACATTCAACATTTCTTCAATTTTTGGCGAAAATGAAGACTGAAGTGGCTGGTGCACTCTCTGTGAATACACTTTTGTTTTGAGAGATGTCAACAAAGACTCTCCTGGAATACGAATGACCGATTGGGTAATTTCTTGGTATGACTCTACACGTTATACTTTTTTTTTTTGTAGTTATCGTTTAGTCAATTTTCAGTCTTCTGAAAAATGCATTTTATTCAATCCCAACTCCTCACCCTATTTCGTTTCCTCAACATCAACTGAAATTTACATTTTGCAAAGCATGGATATGGCTAAAAATTAGCAGTCGTAGTACGGTATAGTGTTTGTGAATACATATGAATATCGTATAGCTCGATTCATGCTGAGAGCAAATACATACTCAATGTACATATTTCCAACGCCCAAAATTTCAATAAAAATGTAACCGCGATATAGATGGTATATTTGATTTCATTGAAATCTTTGCATTTTCTCGAAAGATTCGTTATAGAAAAAAGAAATTCAATATTCCTTATTAGTTTTATATATGGGACGAGAAAAATTATACAGTTGGTCTATTTCTAAAAATATAAATGAGTACTCGAAAGATAATTTCAATATTATTTCGGGAGTTATTTCAATGTGAGTTCAGAGCAAAGTTTCATACTATTGCGGAGACTCTTCAACTTTTCGATTTCAGAAAAACATATTCAACGGTTCTTTCAATTTTTTTTCGAAAATGAAATATAAATGCTGAAGATTGAAGTGGCTAGTGCACTCTCTGTAAATACACTATTTTTGTGAAGATGATTGAGATACATTTAGAAATAAGTTAAAAGGCTCCAACCACGGCTAAAAAAATTAGACCACCAAATTCAAAATGAAACTATAGAAGTGAGGATCTGTCCACGAATATTATAGCACTGTTACGAGTCATCATTTAAGATAAGCAGACTACATGAAAAATCTTGATAAATCTTCAGCATTGATATTGAAGGACTAGTTTAGTATTGATTCACTTCAGTATTCAATCTTTTATTTCGGTCGAACAGGTTCTCTTCTGACTCGAGGTGAAGAAAACAATATCAATATCATTATCATTACCTTCGTCCGTATTGAAAAATTAAAATATTTTCAGAAGTATTTTCTCTGTACTCTTTTCTAAGAAGGCAAACAACAAAAATGAATAATAAACATTTTTGAAAAAAAAAATTCAGTGGGGAATTCATGCATTATCAACAAATTCTCTCCTGGAATACTTACGACTGACCGATTGGGTCATTTCTTGGCATGACTCTACACGTTATACTGTTTTTTTTCTGTAGTTATCGTTTAGTCAATTTTCAGTCTTCTGAAAAATGGATTTCATTCAATCCCAACTCCTCACCCTGTTTCGTTTCCTCAACATCAACAAGCTGAAATTTACATTTTGCAGAGCATGGATATGGCAAAAAATTAGCACTCGTAGTACGGTATAGTGTTTGTGAATACATATTGATATCGTATAGCTTGATTTATGCTGAGAGCAAAGCATACTCAATTCACATATTTCCAACGCCCAAAATTTCAATAAAAATGTAATCGCGATATAGAAGGTATATTATTCGATTTTATTGAAATCTTTGCATTTTCCCGAAAGATTCATTATAGGAAAAAGAAATTCACTATTCTTTATTTTCCATCGTTTTCAACCCTCTCACAAGTGTTTACAGAAGGCGAAGCCTTGCGTAAGCAAGGGACGGCAAAAATTTTGTGTGGCGCAGTACTATGGGGTGACTCACTGATTTTTTGGTATTGCATTTCTTATCCATTTGATGTATCTGATTGACAGACCTGCCGATATTGGTATGTTTGCAATCAACATAACTTTCTGTATATCGGGAGCAGAAACGAACAGAAAAGTTTCTCAATAAGCTTGAGTGCAAACCGGCTGACAGGATCTTCAATTAGGTACAACGCAAGTAATTGAGTTCGCAGGGAGGTCTCTGTATCGGTTTATGAATGAGGTCGTCAGTTGTTTTTGTATGAATGTTCAACGGCGAATATTTCTATGAAGTGTATATACGACAAAAACGAAACGTTATCAAAAGCACCGTGGATTTTAGAGTTCATATATTCGGCTGTTTGAGTTATTTCAGGAAACTTTTCAATATCATCCTCATATTCAGCTTCAATAATATGTGCGACATTATACATCAATGTAACAAAAATCAATGAGAATCAATTATAATCTCAGTGAGTGATTCAGGCATTGTTGCCGAATGAACATTCATATTTTCTTGTTGAACAAGTCAGTTATTTGTCCATTCGATGTCAGCTTCTTCGAAATGTATGATTTTTGAAAATTATTTCCAATTATTCAGCCTAGCTATTCAAAAATCATTATGATCACTTGAGTTTCAGGAAGCATATGCAGCATAAAGCAGACATATGAACGTATATTTATTGAAGCAGTCAACTTGTTGATATTGGATGGTCGATTATGCGAAGTTGTTATTCTGGGAGTTTATTCGTTGGTTTGTTGGTATTGAGTTTCGATGTTTCACCAACATCTCAGTTGGCATTTTCAAGAATGATACTGTTCCTGGGTGCTAGCATGTCGAAGGGTTCTCAACAAACGTGTACAACAACTTTTCAAGTGATTTCATTCAAGATTCCAGTAGGATTTCATGATTTGTAATTCTGGATTTCAACATGTATTTACAGAAATTTTGGTGGAAGCTGTAAAACGGATTTCCAATGTGAAACACCCTTTGCAGTACATCCAGCAACCAGCAATAAATTCATTGTCACGGTAAAGTGAACTGCGAATTGAAATGAAAAAAAAACGATAAACAACTCGAATATAGTGAGGTTGCAGTAAAAAAAAGGGACTAAATTTATAAAGAGAACTCTTTGTTATCTGTCGAGCTTTCGTTAAAATGTTTATTACCTTCTTCGATACAACTAAATAAAAGATCGATTACCATTTCATTTTCTATCTGGAGTACTTTTGAACGTGGGATTGAAATAAAATTGGATCAAAACAAAAGAAAATACATCAATGAAATGTTATGATAATGACAAGTTGGCACAATCAACTTGAAAAATCTTGATTGAAAAGTGTTATATTTTCACAGTCCTCATTTTTTTGCAGTGTTCCTCCATGAAAATGCAGTATTCTGTATGCAAAAATTATCCCTTTTATCGATTCACAGACATGGTCAACAATACCCAGAAAAACCCTCTCGAGAGGTTTTTTAGTGATATATTATAATGGACCAGCTAATTGGCTTGGTCATATTGTTGACCATTATATTCTCTCGTATGGGTTGCTTCCACATTTCCGACTCAAATGCAATTACAAGCAACGTTTTCAGCTGCGGTCGGAACATTCGTTCATAAATTGATCATACAGAAACGGCTCTGCAATTTAACAAATGAATTCGTTCCGGAAAATTTTGAAAACTCCATTTTCTCGCGCGATAATTTGTTCTTCGTGCCGGAGAAGTTTAAATGAGGCGAGTTTCGGCTTATACTGGTAGGAAGAGTTAATTCGGAAAATACATTATTCCGTATTAGAGGATATTGCAGCTGTCAGCCTGTATTCAACTTGATGGAAACGTTCGTTTTTTAAATTGAGAAATCTAGATGGTAATTTCTTGTTCCATTGAAAATGAGATACTCCCCATCATTAAATATAACAATCACTTCTGATAAGAGTCATGAGTCCAACTTCAGATATCATTTTATCCTCAAGTCAACTTGCTATCTCCACGGTCAGTTGGATACTACCAATGATCTATATATTCGTGATTTGTGTTATGCAGGATAGAATATATCACTAGGGGAACGAATCCGAAAGGGTTTTAGCCACCACCATGATTCAATATTTCCTAAATCGTTACAAAATAACATCGGTATACCTCAAGGATCGGTTATCGGACCTATACTGTTCATATTATACATCAATGAAATGCCAACTGCTTTACAAAACTCCTTTGTCTGTCTGTCAAATGGAAATAAACATGAACCCTTAAGATGGTTCTCTGATAATTTTGTGTATTTTAATACTTGTGAAACCAGAGCACTCGTTTTCAAAACAGTGCAAAATGCAAAAAATATTAAGCTGTAAATATTTTTAACATGGTTGTAGAGGTATGCAAAAGCGTAAAATTCTTAGACATTTATGTTGATGACAATCTCAAGTTCCAAACTAATTGTAATAAACTCTGCAACAGTTTGAATAGATATTGTTGTACGTTGAGACACTTGAAGCGTGTTTTGAATCGATCGGCAATTATTTGATTTTATTTCGGTGAAAATCAATCAAGATTAACATATGGCCTCATTATCTGGGGAAATACCAAAAATGCCCATAAGGTATTTCTGGTACAGAAACGAATTGTGAGAGTACTAGCAGGTGTATCAAAAATGGTTTCTTGTCGCGATTTATTCAAAAGGTTTGAGCTAATGCCCCTTGCTGGTCTTTATATATCAGAAGTATTATTCTATATGCATAAAAATAAACAAAATTCTGGAAGGAATAACTCAGTTCACAGCAATGACACTCGATTCAAAAATAATATACATATACCAATTACGTCTTTATCATTGTGCCTCAAATTATTTGGTCATCTTGGTCCGAGAATTTATAACGGTTTGCCTCTATATGTGGAAACTTTGACTTACAGCCTTTTTTGAAAAGAAATAGAAAAATGCTGCTAGAATCATGCCCTTATACGGTTGGAGAATTCTTCGAATTTCTACGTAGAGTGTAGTAGGTTAGTATATTTATCGACCTATATTGTGATATTTATGATTTTTTTCATATCTTATACCATTTTTTTATGACTTGTCTATGCTCTTTCATGGACGACATAGAGAAAAAAATTACAACTTGAACAAATACTGACTTGACAATTCGTTTCAATAGAAATAAATTTCTCCTTAACGCGTACCCAAACCGTCATTTCAACATGGGTTTTCTGGTCCCATATTTTAATTTCGTGTATAGTTCGTGCTTGAGTGTTAACCCTAACAGACGAGGTATTTCGTTTGTTTTTGACTTGTTCTAGGACTAGCTATTCTGCTACATTGCCGCCAATATTATAAAAAAAATTACTATATGACGTCACTCCTCCAGTCAACCTCATTCGAGGTAGCTTGCAATTACGATTATGAATACCGATTTTGAGGTGATTTCGATGAACTCCTTGACTGAGTTCGAGTCGAGGAAGCTTTGAGGAAATGACTAATGATACTGGTGTGTCTATCCACGATATCTCTTTAAATATGGGAGTGTTTCGTTTATTGATATCTGGATGTCTGATATATCCAGCTCTGTTGGAATTCGCTAAGAAATGGGGCAGGAAATAAGAGAATGTGAATGAATTTTTTTGTGATAGATAGTTATGAAATTACCAAAAATGAATAGAAATAGTGTAGATTGAAAAATCGGAAATTGTGCTGACTTATTGGGTTTATGAGATCAAATGAAAATGAGATAGACATCACAGCAACAGAAAAAAAATGATAGGAAATATTGTAATGAAATGAAATTGGATAATTGATTGAGTTGAAATGAATTTGCTAGCGTCCGCAAGCATCCGAAGAAGACTTATTTTCATTTCCAACTTTCCAAAGTTTGATTTCAACGCAATATATTTTTTTTGTATTCGATCACGAAAACGAAAAATTCACCTCTTTTATGAAAGCGGTCATTTCCTCATTCTCAAGTAACCAGTGATGATACGAAAAGGGAAGAACAGGTAGACTCCTGAATAAAAATTTCCAAGGAATCGAATCAAATGTCTCTACGACCCCTATGTGAATTCATTCAAATGAAATAAAGATTTTTCAGTCGGTAGAAACAATTCATCTGACAGATGAATTTTCTCAGTAAAAATCGGCGCAGAAACTTTTTCCAAGCCATCTCTTGATGAATTTCTTATTCAATCAATACATCCTTCCAGCTCTACTTTCAGTTTTCAGATTTCGTACTCACTTTACTGTGTTCAATACCGATAGCATTTTCTCAACTCTACTTGAATTTATCTTGCGTTCAATCTTTCACTTCATTCGATTCGTCTTCGAATGGTCCAGAGTTAACAGAACGTCACATCAAGAAATCGAATATTATTGTAATTATGCAATGAAATAGGCATCAGTGACAAAAAGCAATCTATACAAGTGTAGAAGGGCAGATTTGCAATCCACCCCGATAAGTTTCTTAGCCAGCAACTTCTCGTATATCTCAAATTCGCCTATCAAAAAAATACAAGAACCAATATTCATCTTTGACATTTCAGATTCCAAATATGCTTCCGTTTTCCGAACTTCAAATATTCTCTGCTAGTTTCGTTTCAATGTTCGTTTTTTTGTACATGTCAAAAATTTGAGTTTTCACTTATCATGGCAGCCAGGTGAGATCCATATCAATCGAAGTGTTTGAGTTGCAAGCATCCACAGATAGCATGATAAAAGCACATTCCTGCAACTTTCGTCTCCTGCTATTGCTCTCTTTTGCTATCATTTAAGTGCTATTCCATTCAACTGTTTGATCTCCATCGGCAGTGAATGTATTCTGATAATTTGAAACCACCAAACTCTCTCTTCTTGATATACATCTTGTGTTTACTCTTTCGCACTTCTAGAGGTGTGGACGTTTCACCGATAGATTTTCGACCATATGACCAAGGGATTCGATCAATACAATTTTTTGTGTTTTCTGTTACGTTAGTTAGTTAGGTGTGTGTCAGTATTGAACGTAAAGTATTTGTTGTTAAAAATGTTGTTCTAACATCATACCCTTGCCTGAATGTGGTTGACAACGTTCCTTGCTGAATGGTAATGGTTTGGGCTTCCATTGTCTATGTCTATATTATAAACTCTACTGGAACCTGTTGCTGAGAAAAAATTAAAAAGGGGAAACAACTTATGAAGTCAAAAGTCGAAACTTGTGCGAGAAATGGATCAACTAGGCATTACCTTTTAACGTGTAATTACCCAGAGTGGTGGCTCGGTGGGGAATCGAACTCAGGTATTCCGCTTGGAAGGCGAATCTGCTAACATCTGCTTTGTCGAGTTCAAGATTAAGCAATCAAATCCAAACAAAAAAGTTCGAAATGGATTTTTGGTCGAACAATAAATTTAAAGGTAATATTGATCAAAAAAATAATATCTCGACACAAAAGTGATATATCAAATACGATATAACAGTCAGAAAATTTCAATAAAGAAGTATGAAGTAATGTGAACAAATGTTGAAACCAAATTTCCAGTTGAGTGTACTCACGACACGACGTTTCGATTGCTGGTATCTGCAATCGCCTTTTTTGTTTGGATTTAATTGTTCTATTATTCGATTGATAACATAAGTTTTTTCCCATTTTGATTTTTTCTCAGGAACAGGTTTCAACAGAGTTAATAATATAGACAATGAAAGTCCACTCAACATTATATCTGATGCCTATCCGTTTTATTTTTGCAGATACATCACATCAGTTTCACTACATCAAGGAAAGGAAGTTCATCGTCCTTTTCCATTTTCATTGTGAACTTCATTATTTGTTATAGTTTGTTAATTTGTTCCAAAAAAAAATTCAAGTTCATTTCACCTATGACTTCATATCGCGAAAACTTCATCAACATAACTCCACCGTACCTTTGGTGCATTCAGATAACTTTCTACAGAAGAATATTGAAAAAATATAATATATGAATACTACTCAAAATTGGGAAAAGAGGTGAACCCATAGCCATTCCAAATTATTGTAGATAAAAGACATTTTGAACTGAAAATATGCTTTTTCTGTATATAGTTTTAGGATACCAATTATGACATCTACAATCAACTTCGTATTTTGGATCAGATTTTCATCATTCTCTACCTTGGATTTGACGATTTCTAAAGTTTTGTTGATAGGTACGTTGGTAAACTAGACTTTCTACATCGAAACTTACCAAACATGTCTCCATTTTGTATCTCTATTTGTTGTGATTTTTCAATTAGATGTGCAGTATTCTTTATGTAGCTATTCCCATTACCGGATACAGGGTTCAATATTGAGAATAAAAAAAAGGAGAAAAAACTATCCACCACAAAAAAAAGTCATTTGATTAGTATTTATTTTATTGTAAAAAAATACGCAAATTTTTTCCAATTCAAAAAAGATCTTACTTCCCAGCGATATTGAACGAAAAATAATGTCTCTCAATTCTCACATCTCTGTATGATGAAACATTGAGAGGATCACAAGATTCACCTGGTGTGTGAACTCAAGATGTTATTTCTGGGCTTCTGTTCTCTGTTCATGTTTCAATTCACCTTGCCAAAAAATATCGGACAATCCAGCCAAGAGTTTCTGATTCACTGGTCTGCATTTAACTCGTGATTCTTTTCTCAAGCCCGTCTTTGTCCAGAAAATTTATCGGATGCCCCAATGGCTTTATGGATAGGTGAAAGATTATCTATGAAACTTCTCTTTCTTTGTTTGCTGAAAAGAATTTATGTTTTTCGCTAAAATCATTTGGCTTCCGGAGAAATGAAGCCGGCTGTATTGTATGTCAACATTCAAGTAGATTTCAAACTGAGCGGGATATCCTAGATAAATTACAGTTTGAGTTTCTTTAGGTTATAGCCCCATTCTGAATGTGGAATTATAAGTAAGGAATACAGCGTTCGGCAACTGTTTTTCGGTGAACCCTATTGGTTTGGGACGAAATATTGAGTATTGGTGTGATATCAGAAACAATTCGAATATTTGTGAAAATTCTGATTCCTGTCAGGGGTTGCATCTTCTTCTGCAGGTGGAGCGAAGATTATTCTAGTTCGCTGCGGGTCATATGTTACAGCTCTGCCACATGATAGGCCCGCTGTTAGAGGTCTCTCTTCGGTCGTCATCCAGCAGATGGCATTTTGCTTCAAAGGTATACACCATCTGCATCTGACCGTTCGAAATGTTTCATAATCGCAAGCCCAGTCCAGTGTCGCTGAGGAGACTGATAGAGGGTCAAAACAGGTGTCCGGCACGATGTAAGAGGTCACCTTCCTCTACTTGGTGTAAAAGGAATTTTGAATCTGTGGTCGTTAAAATGCCAAATGGAATAACGAAATCAAACTTTTCTCTGAAGTTTCAAGATAGACTGACAGCCAACTGAAACAAGTTATTCAAAATCATCTCATGACAGTTTTCAATATTAAAACTCCTCTGGGGGAATAATGAGACATGTGGTTTATTGTCCTATAGCTTTGAAATGGATGAATTACACGGTAAAACAATCAGCTTTATAAATTCCACACTTCGAAAGTGTATAGCAGAAGTAAATAAGGATGAAAAATCCGCAAATAATTGCGTCAAAAATCGAATCAAAAAGGTACTAAAATCCAGACAATAAAAGAAAATAGATTGACAGAGATGTCAAAATTCGCTAAGATTTTTCGGAAAACTCCTTAAAATACAGCAGAACGTTCTGCTGTACCTACCGTAATGACGAATGGAATAATAAAAATAGGAGTGAATGATAATGGTTCGGACATCTTTTGTCTATATTGTTAACTCTATTGAAACCTGTTGCTAAGAACGGAAGGATGAAAATACGAATCGAATAAGGTAATCAATCAAATAAGAGGTTGAAATGGATTTTTAGGTCAAAAGTAAAATCGGAGGTTTGATTTTTCAAAGAAAATAATTTTGTTCCAAAAAAATTGAGATATCGTATATGAAATATTTGTGAAAAAAATGAAAATAGAGAAATAAATTCAATTATATTGTGACAAGAAAATTGAGATATCGAATGTGAAATATAACTCGAACAACTTATGAATAAAATAGTATGAATAAATGTTGAAACCAAGTTTTAAGTTGATTGTACTCACGACGCTTCGATTGCTAGTATCCGCAATTGTCTTCGGGTGATGACTGACAATATTTCGAGATATTATCGGTTATAAAAATCCGATTTCCCTATGGTGGGGGAAGGCGGTACTAACCATGAGGCGCATGGGTGCTACTAAAAGTGCGATTATCGGTTTTTCAGCGGGAAATAGGTGTACTGTTGCGAGATTCTCCTTCATCGAGTCGGTCCATGCCTTGGATGAGCTGCCTCCACACCATATCCCGGATCTTCACACTATGGGGTGACTGAAAGCGTCGTTGTTGGGAATGTGAGCGTCTTCATTGAATAATATTCTCTTGAACCAGTGCTCCTCCTTGTGTATGACCTCTGCTTCAGACCATTCAATGATGTGATGCTGTGTCCAAACATATACCTTGGTATTCCTGATTTCGTGTTATCTCTTCGTTGTGTGTTTTTCTTCTAATGATCTTCTGGTTTTTCCGATGTATGATTTGTCGCACTCACATGGTATTCGATAAATGCAGTTGTTGGTGTCGCTGTTTTCATCCGGTGGTCGAATTTTTGTGAGCTGACTGCGTTTTGTGTTTCCTGACCGAAAACAGATTCTGACGTTGTATTATTAATATTATTAAATTAATAATATTATATTAATATTTTTTGGACCTGATGAATTTGATTTCAGAACTACTTTCGATGGTCCAAAATCCGAAGTCAGCGAATTTTCGTTTGAAATTATTTGTAAAATTGACATGAAAATGATATTTTTTATTTTGTGGATTACTACTCTATCTGAACATATCCATGAAGTGAGCAATTGTTTTACCTACTTGCTATCATACAGTGTCTTGTTGATCAATGGAGATAAGGGATAACGAAGAAATTTTTGCTACACCAGCATATATCACCGCACAAGCATGGTGGAAGTAGAAAAAATACAGTACAGCTTATCCAATCCATCTTGGCACAGTACTGATGACGTATATGCCCAGCAATCTCTATGAAGTATAGTGAAATGAAAAAACATCTATTATATGTGTTCACTGTGTTGAAATTTATTCGTAGAAGGTGTTTTTTCTCTCGTCATGGTCTACACTACCAGTGTGCAACTGAAAAAGTAGCTGAGTTCGTGCCAAAATGGATTGGATAAGCTGAACGTAACTAGAGGTTAATTTTTTATTGCTCACAATTTCTGCTCATGTGTAATACACTACTTATCCTACTCGTTACATAATATACTATTATGGTTTTTTTTTTCAGTATTGCAGTTCAGAGAATCAAAGCTTGCTTCATCTATGACAAAACTTACTTTTTCTTCCATTTCACAAAATCAGAAAGTACACTATACTATGACTTAGGACTTTCTAGAAGGTTTTGCCGCTTGGTGTGAGTACCTTCCTGTTCCAAATCTTAAAACACTTGTCATAACCAGTGGAATTCTTGACTAGTTTCTGTAACTCGTTTTCAATGTGGTGATTCCGAGAAGCAGTACTATAATATGTTCATATATTCCTTTCCAACTGGAAGTATCCACTCTTCAGTTTCAGGATGGCCCAATCGAAAACAGTTGGCCAGGTTTCTTCTGTGGCGTAACAGGAGGTTCGTCCGGGAACGCAACCAACATACTGATCATCAAATCTTCTCACCATTTCGAGTTTTTCAATTTCTAATTTCAGAATATTTTTTTATATTCTGTATAATCCGTATCTTCTAGAATTTATCCACTGTTTTAAGCATTGTATTCATTTGATGATATAATAATTGGGTTCCACCCTGCATAATTTTTTGTACATATGTAATGTGTTAAGGTATTACGTGGTGGGACAGAAGTTGCTTCCCTATCCAAGAAGGAAGATAGAGAACTCAGATCAGTGCAATAAGAAAACATGAAACCATTTATTTTGTATAACTGCTCATATATAGTGCATTCGAGGAATGTGTGACTGTTCACCTTTCGAACGAAGAGAACTACATAAACCCAGGATAACTGTTTTCCCATTTTTTTTGCAATTCAACATTCTGTTAATACGGCCACATCAGAAAAGTCCACACTGTGAACTCCTAGAAAATTATGTGGTTCATAGTTTTATCGTTTCTCTGTACACGATAATAATTGTCCCGGCCCTTGTTTGCCTCACCGCCAGACAGGAAAGACCGTTTAAATGTTAATGCATCCGATATTGTTTCATGTTTACATAGGAGAACACGGCAACGGCATCCTGAGATTAGGACCAGAACCAAAGATGAGATTTTACAGAGGAGCGATTACACTGTATCCCATAATGGCTGAAAGGATTATGAAAGGAAGGGTAGGTCCCTTTTGAGTCTTCATGATGAAGGGAATAGCTTAGCTCAACCGTACTAGTTTGTAACTTACTTGTAACGATTATTTTCATTAGCATAGCATTCTCGTTACGAGAGATTTTCGAGGAATTGCTGATTACTCCTTGGAACTCAATGGTGTACGTCAAAAAATGGGTTTGATATATCTAGATTACGGTCTTCGAATTTTCCGATTGATCAAGATTACTTCGATATGTTGCTGGGCAGAAAACATTACAAAAATTATTCCTTCTTAATTTTTTTAGCTTCTCAACCTTCCACAATCTGAAAAATAGAATTATTATTGGAAACTTCACAGGTGCAGAAGGAAAGATTCTCAATCTACCCTGATAAGTTGCTGCGTTAATTGTAAAACAGTTTCTTCTGAATGAAACATGTTAGTCAGAAACTTCTCTTATAACTCTTTTCAAGTAAATACAAGAACTCATCTTTTTCAAAATACTTATCATTTTTACCGTTTTGAATACTCTTTTACAAATATTCTCTTCTATAGTGTAGCCGCTGAAAAGATAAAATGATCACGTGAACGGCACGCACTCTTTGAATGTTCCTCTCCCTAATGTGAGAAGTCCGATTTACACCACTCAACAAAAACGTCGCCTCAGCAGTGAATTCGACAGAATTTCCCTGTTCTCCCATAAACTCTTGGGATGCTTTTTTATAAGTGTTCATTATTACACCTTTTTCCTCTACAGTTAAATGTCTTTGTTTCCATCCAAATTATTTAATTAACGTAACACACGTAGATACAAAGCACAAATGAGTACAGTACAGTGTAAACAGTTCTTCATTTATTTCACTTTAGAAGGCGTGGCTTCTTCAACTTTTTTTCGCTGCTATTGCTCTCTCTTGTTATCATTCGATTGTCATTCCATTTTACTGTATGATCTCCATCGACATAGATAATGTGTTCCGATAATTATTCAGAACCGTCTGTTTATGACATACATCTTGTGTTCACTCTTTCGTGATTCCAGAAGTCTGGACGTTTCACCGATATGTTTTTGACCGCACAAACATGAAATTCGATGAATACAATTCTTTATGTTTTCTGTCATACTAGTTGGTTTAGTTTGTATCAGTATTGATTGTGGAGTTTGAATTTTGTTCTAACATTATACCTGTTGCCGATCCGTTTTACAAAAAAAAACAATCCCAGCAGAGAACATTTGTTAGAGAGTTTTGAAAACGGAGGCGGATCTGGTTTCTGAAACGACAAGTTTGTTCCTGAATATGAAATTGCTGACTAATAGAACGCGTTTTATTCAGAAGGATCTCTTTTCTAATCATCATCACACATGTATAGATTTCAATAGCTATTCTTTTTTCTCAGATTGTGGTGGGTTGGTAAGCAAAAAAACTACGGAGAGAGAATACATTCACCACAAAAAAATGGCAGACGAACAATAATTACAAAAATACAATGTAAATTTGGGATATCTTCCCATCTTTCGGAATTTTCTTTGTTCATTTGGACAAAAATTAATAATTATATCACTAGAATCTGTTGGGATACTCTTGAAATTTCAGAAAGTCAATGTTCAACAAACCTAATTCTCCTTGATTTGGATGCTCTATCAGCAGAAATGGACATACATTATATACAACATCTCCACGACACCACCTCTTCTGGAATTATTCGTAGGTAATACCACGAGTCCTTCAAATTTAATCGATAAATTTTCATTTTCCACAAAAACTTTTTTATTTGGCAAAAGTATGAAAACAAACCGATTGATAAAATCACGAGTCAGTAGGACGAGTGATTTTATCTAATTCGGTTTGTTTGAATGCTTTCGCCTCAAAATAAAGGTTGATAATTGAAAATTTCTTATGAAATGAAAATCGCGCCAGAATGAACATAAAATCATTCGTTATGTCGTTGTATCAAAATCTCCATACAACGGCTTCTTCTCATACAACAAAAAATGAATTGTATTTAATAAAAACTAATTGTACGCCATCTTCATTTGAGTTAAGGAAACCTCAAATTTTTGAATCGGTCATTCGCTATATCTGTCATAAAGTTGGGGTTATGAGCTATTTACGTGTTTGAGTGTTCATTGAAATTGAAATGTGTTATGTTATTATTATGCTGAAAAAGTGAAAAGTGAATGACTATTAATAATAAGGTTACTCTTCATTCATCATAATTTATATAAATATGAGCCAGTTCAATAGAATCAACGCGGTAAACCTTATAGTTTTGACAGTTCAAAGGTAAACAACGTTTTATCGAAACAATCGAAAGGACCAGGCAGTTTTATCGGTATAATACCCAATGATTGGCTAGAGTAACCATAGAATAACCCGCCACTATTGGTTGAAATGCCAAAAACGTCACATTTTGACAAGTGAAAAAAATTATCAGTATAATACCCAATGTTTGGCTAGAATAACCAAAGAATAACCCGCTACTATTGGTTGAAATGCCAAAAACGTTACATTTTGACAGATGAAAAAAAAATCAATAACAAAAAAATCTGTCAGTTTCCAGGACTGTCAGCTTCAGTGGATAAATAGCTGGTCTGTTTTGATACACGGGTGCAACTTAGAGTAACATTTGGGCATATGGACATTTTTTGATAGTTTAGTTCAAAATACCCCTGTCACTCTAACTTATTCCTTTTGAAACAACAAATTGACCACAGAATAAACAAAAACAAATGGAAGTGCTACAGCCGCCCCCAGCGCAGAATTTGGGATTCAACAACCACCGAGGGCGCTGATGATGTTGATTGTATTCAGACTGAGAATGAAACTAATGAAACTCCTATCATTGTTTATAGATATATAATAAATTATGACATTGGAACCTTAGGTTGAAGGTTGAAACTTTTTCCAGATATCAATTACCCCAACAACAAACTGATATTGCAATCGACGCTCGTTTCGCTATCAAGGTTAGCATATTCAGGAGAAAGAAATTGATATCAATACCAGTTTGGTGTTAGGGTAATTGATCTCTAGGAAATATCATTTGAAAAGATGGATACTACAGGCACTAGTTATTTCATTTTCAAGTCATGCCTTTCCTTTCATTTTCCTAATGGATGTCGTAGCTTGAATCACATATTTTTTTGATTACTCATACATAATATCAAAAGATGACAATCCATTCGAATACAGAAGTGGAATATTCTGTCAGTGTCGTAGATCGTTCATGTTTTGAAGATTATTTCAATGTCTGAACTTTCATTTCTTCCATAAACTTCTACCGTCAGCTATCTTTTGAAGCTTCATTATCTTTTTTTGAACATTTCAGTCAAACTGACAGAGAGCACTCTGCGCGTCTTTTCACCTTCAGAGTAGAAAACTTAATCAATCCAACTTCGTTCGTTGTGAGTTTGTGAAGTATATATGTTTGCAATTTTTAATTGAAATTTTTTTCTGTGATATGTTCAAGTGACGATGTGACGTTATCAAAAATATTGATACCTATTCAGAAACAATTTTTATTTCCTGCGGTGTAATTACTGGTAGTGATTGCACAAGTTAATCAATATTATTGATAATTATGCATGACTTCGAAGGCTGGAAAAGGTTAATAACATGGGCAGTACAACGTTTTACAGGAAATTATCCAAGTTGCGATTTTTTTCAAAAAATCTGCAACTGACCCAAATCTCTGAATATCCATAATCAGCAACCGAATAAAATCCTTTACTGTAATCCCTAAGTTTTTTAAACATTCTATTCTGAATTTCCAATAACTGTTGACATAAATAAACGATGGTATGGAAACCTTTGGGGTAGAAGTTAAACTTTTCTAAGAGATCGATTACTTTAACACCAAAGTGATATTTTTTTGCACTCGACGCGCGTTTCGCTAACAAGGTTAGCATCTTTAGGAGAAGAAAATTGATACTAAATCTAAAGCTGGGGTTAGTTGTTTATATGTGTATGTTTATTCGTTCTATTTCTACTTCGTACGTGAATTTCATATGAAAATAAAAAATTCACGTACGAAGTATAAAAAGAACAAATGTTGCCATTTTCAGATTTATTGGTTAAAAGGAACGAACAGGATGAAATAGAGTATGACATTTATAGGAAAGAAACACATTCAGATACATTCCAAATGACTCGAATCATTGTCCACAACATAAAATGGCGGCACTGCAATTCCTTGTCCATTGGATAATAACTTTTCTTCTGAAAAAGATAAGTACGACAATGAAAGGAGAGTGATTAGGTACGTAGCTGAATTGAACGGTTTCAACCCAGAGATAGTTAATAAGATAATTAGAGAAAAGTAAATTCAGGGAAACACTTCGTAAATCTTCGACTTTTCAAAAAGATGAGAAAAATGAAAAGTACATAGTAATCCCATACGAACCTCAATACATTAGAGGACTTCAATAAATATTTGATAAAGTGAATATGAAAGTTACATATAAAACTTCCTACAAATTACAACAGCTTCTTGATCACCCAAAAAATAAATCAGAAAACTCAGAGAAATCGGGAATTCACGAAATCAGTTGTCAAGATTGCAACAGCAAATACATCGGCCAGAGCCGACGAGCCATTAAAACCCGTTTCAAAGAGCATTTTGCACACATGGAATACGGAAGGGTAGAAAAATCCAGTTTCGCCCAATACGCTCTAGATAATTACCACAAAATTGGTGAAAGCAGTCTTAAACTGATCAAGCATTTCCATGACACAAGACTACTCGATGCATGTGAGAGTCTAGAAATAGCAAAATGTAAAAACAGCATGAATGCTGACAAGGGACCTACAAATTTGGCAGGTAGTCACTGCACTAGTTCATTATCGAGAAATTATTCAGAATAATCAACAGTAACAAACGAAGTAACAAACAGTAACGAACCAAAAAACTTTAGGTATATCAACAACTAACCCTAGCTTTAGATTCAGTATCAATTTTTTTTCTCCTGAAGATGCTAACCTTGTTAGCGAAACGCGCGTCGAGTGCAAAAAATAGTTATTTGTTTTACTAGGCATAAAAGCACAAGATTTAATGCTGCGGCTGGTGTTTCATAGCCCAACGTAGAACTGTATATGAACTCACATACAGCAGATTCATGGAATATAGACAGAAGAAAAATATAGGATCTTTCTCTGAAGATGTGCTGATTGTCTATTTCGTGTTGTAGTTTTAATGCAATAAAACCAGTTTATTATCATCAGCATCATTTTGAGTTTTCTTAATGTCATTGTCAATTTTAATAACCAGTTTGATTTGAATTATTACTTGGAAGGTTGCCTAGCAACGAACTTTTTCTGCCTAGGCAGTAAAAGTGGACTTTTTCTGCCTAGGCATTAAAAGTACAACTTCTAAGCCTGCCAAGTGTCATTAAAAGGCCGCTTTTAATGTCATTTGGAGAAAAATATCATTTTGGTGTTAGGGTAATTGATCTCTAAGAAAAGTTTTAACTGTTGACAGATCACGTTGTAATGTCAAGCTAGAGTTATTTCCTGTTTCGAAGGCAATTTCAACATATCGATCGTGTCATTCATTCATTTTTGCTCTGAGTTCCCGAAATGGCACTAGTATTCATAATGTTCTAGTGATATAATCCACAAATCATTACCTCGAACTTTGAATCTCAGACAGCTCACCTGAAGGAGGAAAGCGTCTCAAGTTATCGGCGAGAGTTAAGGTATACCGAAGTTTAATTTTCATTATTATACGCCAATTTATTCCTCGGATATTCCGTAAAACACTGAGGAATAATGACTTTAATTAAATACGAGTAGCTCATAATGTTTCGAGAAGCGTACCGCGCTTCGGTGTAAAATTTCTTCCCAGCAATCAGGTTATTTTGGGGAGAGGGGCTGTAATTATGATATCGAGAGAAACGCTCACTCATTTGAAACGTGATTTCATTAAATATGTGAGCAGGCAGGGTCGAAGGGGATAAATCTATATCGGGGAAGGAACACTGACAAAAAATAATGTGACAGAATATGTTCTATATTAGTTAACGTATTCAGTGACGAAGAATATACCTAAGGTGAAGTTCATAATTTTCAACTGAGAATTGTACAATACAATTTTGACTGATGTGAAGGTGATCACTACAAGCTTGCGGCCCAGAAGTATACTTTTGATTACCAGTGATGAGGTAGGTAACCTTGGTTCGTTCTAAAATCATGAATCAATTACAGCTTCCCCTTCAGCATCCTGTTTGTACCCTTCATTGAATGTGACATATAGTTTGGCTCCGGGGTTCTGTCTGATACAAGTATATAAGGAAAGATCTTACTTGTTATGGATTGTACGAATAACCAAGTTGAGCTGCCAGTAATACGATACAGGTTGTTCGTCAAACAGTAGCACGGTTTCTCAAAGATAGCCTGCTCCTGGAGTGGTATCTATGGCACCCTTTCAACAAATGAACAAATAACAGAAAGATTTCGGTTCTAGGCTTCCGTAGGCAGAATAAGGAAGATTGGGGTGTAAATACGAAGACCTGAAGGAGAATGCAATCAAATTGGCATGTCCCTTTGTTTATACTCGAAGAGAAGGTCCTTATCAGATAGATTGTGAAAACCGAGGATATTACAAGAATCTCCAATACAGTGGGTGAGTTATCTCTTCAGATAACAGAATAATATTATCCACTCGTGCTTTCTATTGCCGTTTCTTGAATCCACGAATGTATTGAGCTGAAACACCTGCTCAGGAAAAAATAACCAAGGCTTCTGCTTGATAAGAATCAAAAGAGAACCTTTTTTCGCCTTGAGATTTGGATTTTTGTTTCGAAGTCGAGCTTATCTGAATACCCTAAATGTGGAATTTGACAACAAGAATGAATTAACTGAAGGAATGAATAAATATACAAGGCGGTTGCTGTGAAGTCATTTTACAGAGGAATTGTACTCAGTAGCAATGAATAAAATTCATTTATTGATATATATTTGTGGAGTATTAGAATAAATATATTGAATATTTAACGTTTGCTGGTATTTTATATTATACAGTACATGGAGCCGTAAATGTACAACCCATGAGGCCGTGTTGATTTCATAATCTGATTATGAACAAATATCAGTCACAACTCGAAATAACTCAAATTGAAAAATCTGCAATGGAGACATCAAATACTGAGAAGGCATCAAAAATTAATATCGTAATGAAGAAGAAACCGAAGGATATCATTCATATAATGGCGAGCGAAATTTTTTGCCATTATACGTGAGAAGAACTTCGTTAACTAAGCAATATCGTATATTATTCGAGCAACTGATGGCCATTTTTCCTAACTCCGCGTAGAGTTCCGATATGTGTAATGAGTCGACTTATTTCGTAAGATTGCAGTCAGGTTTTTAGGTCTGTTACAAAGAGGACTTATTGTTATCTATTAAGTTTTCGGTGAAATTATTACCTTCGTCAGGATAACTGAAATGATACAGTGGATGTTATTTTGTAAAGATAGGAATATGGAACGCTTATACCAGGTCTGATACCATGTTCAAGTCTGTCGGACCCTTATAAATGTCATTTATCTATCTCATGGTTTCCCCATCTATGGTAGCAAATAGTTAATGGTTATATACGATTGAGTATTGAAAATTCTATTCAAGATTTGCTTTTCGTTTGAAAAATCATTTGATTCGTGTTGGTAAATGTTGAACTTCTTAGAGGTGGGTCTCGAGTTTGGTAACTAGTTTGAGATGGGTCGTAATCCATAAAACTTTGGCAACCACTACTGCTCTACACACATTGTATCAAATATCCCTTCGGTTCGTAGAACACATCTCTGCAACCATATCATTTCATTCTTTGAAGATGGACTGAACCCTTTATATAGTTCAGTTTTGTATCAGATGAGAATTACTCCAAGTTTCAGTAAATTACATCATTCAAAATATGCATATTTCAGTAATATCTTTCAACGGAAGACTAGAATAAAAAAAGATTGTGGTTCTCGGTAGTGTAAGGGTTAGCACATTCGCCTTGCAAGCGGAAGTCCGGGGTCGATTGCACCGGCTTTTCGTTATGAGACCATTACCAAAGGGACTCTTCGAGTGAGGTGAGGATCAATTAATGGTTGTTCAATAATCTCTTGAACTATGGTGAAATCACTGCTTTGCTTCAACTGACCTTAAATGGTCCATTGGGTCAATGCTCTTATAACAAAAAGTCGGTGCAATCAGCAGATTCGTTTCCTTTCTCGATAGAAACAAGACACAACGAGGCACTAGTCGAGAATATATCGAAGACATCACTGATGATGACAGAAACTAATGTTCATTGCCCGCCCATCTCCTTTCAGTTTGGTTACAACATGAACAAACGCGTGGTTTTTGTGAAATTTTCGACAAAACTACGTACTCCAACAAATCACGTTCTCACTCGGTAGCGTTATCTCCACTTCGCATTCGTTGTTTCGCATAATGACCGAAAAACTAATTAAATTAACGAATAGGGGAATTGTGGTTGGATTACAGATTTCCCCTTGTCGGTTCATCACACCACGCTCTCTTCACTGACCGCTGAAACGAATGTTATTGGATCGGTCCCGAAATACTGAAAAAACAAATGTGCTCTGCACTGCAGCTGTGTCAGATATTGATAACATCGGTGGGAAAATAGTACTCGGAGCATGAGAAGGGTGTAGAATTACAAACAAAAGCCGCTTTTTATATCGGTTGAAGCGAGCTTGGAATACAACATCAATATACAGTATCAAAATATACTTTAATATGGTTGATATTTCGGAACATTAACGATGTTAACAAAAAAAAATCATTTGGATATTCCCAGACATTCAACTGCCTCATTCACGAGAAGTTTTTCATATGTGGCTTCAAAGCTGTATAACTCTTTGACTGTAGATTTTCATCACTATTCTATAGTTGACTTAAAGAAAAAATCAAAAGTTTTGCTACTCTCCCTTTAGATCGACTTCATCAACACCATATGCTCTGAAATCCGAATATTGAATGATAAACTGTCATATTATAGTATATAAAAGTAACCTGCTCCCAGTGTTTAGAAAACCCCTTAGTTCTTGTTTGTTCTACAATTCTGGCATACAATGAATACCTTCTCTGTATCAAATGATTCGCAAGTCTGACAGGAAGTGAGGCGTAAAATTGCATTACTGGCCAATGCATTACCCATCGGTCACAAGCAATAATACTGAATTTTCCCTTAATGCGAATAAACGATAAAAAAGTTGTAGGCTAGACTGATTTTACAGAGTTTTACAGCGATTTTTCCAAATTATCATACACTCAAGTCATTTGCTAAGCAAAATTTCGATAATCATGGAAGTGCAGCACACATCTTAATCGAGTAAACTTGGTGAACTCGAGATATATCCCCCGACCAAAATCAGAAAATACCAATGACCTGTGGAGCGTGGCGTTCGATAGGTTAATCTTTGAAATTGGAAAACGATAAATAAGGAAGTTGATCCCGACACGCTTGGCAAAGAACATCGCAATTGACACTTTCCCAGCAGCCCCGAGTTGTTTTACATTCTAGTGTTAGTGTAATGTGTTGGTTCCTCAATAAATGTTTCATTTTTGTAATCGCATCTTCGATTTCCGAATTACCATCACTATGAAGGAAACTAACATTTGAATCCCCCTCAGCTATGCCATTTCAATAATTCGTCATAAATCAATATTATATTATTATCATAAAAGAGGCTACTTGCATTTTGTTAAACGGAAATGTAGACATTGCTTATTGTTTATTGAATATGGATCAATGTTGGTTGCTTTTTTTGAAAAGGGAAGTTGAACAGGGGAGATTCAATTCGAGGTAGGTTATGTCAAAATCAACTCTAGGTATAGCTATGGATTAAATGAGTCAGTGCCATATTTTGACGCCACGTACCAAAAATTTAAATTCCATTGAGAATTTTCCAAAATAAAAGGGATAAAAAGGCTAGTCTGCCTCCAAAAGGAGAAGAGAGAAGAGAAGAATTATCACCGAATGCCGACGGAAAACTCCTGAGGTGCTGAGAAATATTATTATAGGAAGTTTTATTATTCAATGTTACGAACTAGATCTACCGTAGTCACATGAATCACCATTTGTCTACACCCGTACTATAATAGTACACTCATATGCCCATAATCAGAAAATTAAAAGTTTTTTCAAAAATCACCCAGTGATTTTTCATACTTGGATCGAGTGAGTCAAACCAACAAACTTCAAAAATCTCTTCCCGAATCAAATTTTCGACCCATATTTTGTGTTCAAAGATTTTTTTCGGGATTCACGCTGCCACTGAAGAAACAATTCTCATGTTATGCCCTGATATCTCTTGTAACTCCAGGTGAGTTACAGAAAATAATGTATTATTTCGAACTGCGTCATATAATGCAAGTCCTATTAGGGTATGTGACGTCATGTATTACGAAAAAACTTCTTCACACACAGGAGATTTGTTATTATTGGTGGTGAGATAAACTATCATTATTTGTTGGTTTGTATCGAACGATTGAAGCATTTTTTATAGGGATACAACCTTATGGAGATATGATTTGAAGGGATGGATACTACGGGTAGATGGCACAAGAGATTTCGTTTCCAAGTCATGTCTTTTCTTTCGCTTTTCTTACAGAGGTCGTAGCCTGAATCACACATTTTCTTGATTACTTATATATAATACTAAAAGATGGCAATCAATCCAGAAACTGAAGTGGAATTTCTGGTCAATGTCGTAAACCATTCATGTTTTGAAGAATATTTTAATGCCTAAACTTCCATTTTCATAATAAACTTCTATCGTCAACTCTATTTTGAAGATTCATAATATTTCTTTAAATATTTCAGTAAAACTGACAGACAGAACTCTGCACCTATTTTTCTCCTCAGAGAAGGAAACTTGACAATGACATGCAGGGAAATCAACATTCTTGAAATTTCTTTACAGAAGGCGTCAAGCGGCAATTCTAGACACATGACATTATGAAGTTCGACGAAATTTCCATTAGCAAATTCTCTAGAACAACTCGTGCAGAGTCATTGTGTTACTTCCTTCTTTCAACACTCTACCTGATGAAGGATAAAGATACACGATTTCTGTCAAAAATTGTTGTACCAGTTCATACCTAAGAATTCGCTATATTTTTTATGTTTGTTTGCTGGAACTTGGAATAATAGTATATTATGCAACGATCGTGTAATGTTGGTTATTGATACATGAGCATCATTACACGATCGTTGCTTAATATACTATAAACTGGGAAATTCTGAAAAGCATTCAGGAAATAACACGAATATAACTTCTACCAAAGTAAAAACTGAGCAAGATTAACTTTGTTTTTATCAGCGTCAGAATAATCTCGCTTTATACTGACCAGTTTTACTTGAGAGTAATATTTTGTACTAACCATCGAAACAAGATATGGATGATTGATTATTTCTTCCATATATAATACAACAGCTATTGATATCCATTATGAAACACTACTCAAAACACATCTGAATTAAATTGTTCGTTTTCGTTAACCAGCCGACGAACGTCAACCCTCAGAAGTCGAAACTTGTACGAGCAATGGATCAACGAGGCCTTACCTTTTAACGTGCGATTACCCAGCACGGTGGCCCGGCGAGGATTCGAACCTCGGCCTTCCGCTTGACAGGCAGATATGCTAACCACTACACTACCGAGACCACTACTAAACCAACGGAAAACAACTAATAATTGAAAGCAACAACAGATAAACGATAAATAACTAAGAAAACTACGGTAGAGAATTGATCTGGAAACGAGAAATAGCTGGGTGAAAGGAACAGTAAAATTATGGAAAACTTCTAGCGAAAGTCGAATGAATTGGTATGCAAATGTCAAAAGATGACAGAATTCGATTCTTGCACCATCTTCTGGAATCCGCAGTAAATTCCGTGGATATGATTGATCATGTCTGGAGTTTTTGACGAAACAGTATCGAATCGGAAATCGCACCAGGATCTTGCATGCATCTTGGTCTCAGTGTACCATAGCAATACAGTAGAGACACTCAAATGTCAATCCTTTGTTCTTAAGGGGCAAATATCTGTGACCTTCAGTGCTCGGGGTGTGTAATGTCATGTTGTGGTGGTGAATTTACATCTACTGGATACTGAATAATACTCAGTATATTATTTGGTATGTTAAAATGGATATTTTGTACACAATAACGTACGAAATGCATGTGTTTCTTGAGTACCTACAAACATTGAGAAATAAACGGTATCTGTTTACAAACACACAGAACAATTGAGTTGAGTTGATTGATAACACCTCGAGATGTGAAACTGACGAAGTTCTGTGGCGAGTGTCTCTACTGTATGGTATACTGTGGTTTAGTTTGCTTATGTTTGTATAAAAAAGGTATAAAGCGTTTTTGTTGCGCTATCTGTACTACTATGTCGATATTTCTGTTCACTTGATAAAACACGAAGTTTCCTTCTCTGAAGGGTACAATCATAGATATAGCAACTAATGGACACATTGACAATTTTACACTCAAATTACTATATCCTTGTTTACCTCCCTCCCCCTTTGCTACATTGAGGAAGGGATGCGCATAGAGGTTATACTTATAGTATTCTATCTTGCTCATTCCACAGTCTCATCTCTCGCAGTGCCAGTCTATTAATTGTAATGTCTATGGGTAATATAGTTGCAGAATTCTGTTTGCCAATTCTACTGCAATGTTGAAAAATAGCAAATGATTAAGCATAGAAATAGAGTTGACGATGAAAGTGGGTGATGGAAATGAAAGACATATTGATTGAAATAATCATCAAAATATGAATGATCTACAATCTACGACATTGACAAGAAAAGTCCACTTCTGTTTTTGCATTGAATGCCAAGTATATAAAAAATGTGTGATTCAAACCACGACATCCGTAGAAAAAAGTAAGAATAAATATGACTTGGAAACGAACTCCCTAATGCCATCTATCCGTAGTATCATCCGTCCCTGAAAATATTTTCGTATGGTTGACTAACTGCCCTCTATCTGTATAAACGATGCTGGGACACACCGTACAGAGAATCGTAGTTGCCAATGTCAATTAGCAATCAATCCGTCTATGCTCCAGTGCATTTCAATATCCGACCGTTTGAACTCTGAATAAATAAACTTGTATAATGTGGGTATACACGCCATGTTTTAATTGGCTGACTCGCACTAATGAAATGACCAAAAATAGATCTTGTTTGAAACAGGTCGACTAGTACGAAATGACTATCGGAGTTAAAGGGATGATACAAAAGGCAAGGGATTGAAGGTTATATGGGATCAGCTGGGTAGACAACGGTGAATTTATTGACATGAAAATAATTTTCATTATGATGTTTGTTGAATAATATAATAGACGAATATTCATGAAATTAGCGTCCTCATTTCAATTGTTCTATAAGAATATTAGGCATTCCAGATCAGGTTATGTCTGGGGGGCAGATACCAGTTTTAACCAATCACACACTTATAAAACAGAAAACAAAGGAAAGTTCCTAGTGGGCAGATACCGCCGTATTGGTTCATTTAGATTAATTTGACATTTTTGACGAGTATCTGGAATGCCTTATTGCTACTCGAATCTGAAAATCATTAACATTTTTTCATCCCTTCCTCCGTTTGGGCATGAAACATATTATAATTCCTTTATTTTTTTCTTGTAATCTAGTTCAGTTCAGCGCAAGAAATTTATATGGGGAATATAATGGTCTACGGAGTCATACTTTCCAGTTAATGACCCGTCACTGGGGCCCTTGGAAAAACACTTATTACTGGTACTTCGCATAATGATAATTGTAAGTTTCAATAGCAAAAGACGTCAGAGCAGTTTCATTTACTGATAAAACACTGATTTCCACTTGATATTGCGATGGGGTGATGTGTACATGTATACGGGAATTCATAATAAATAAATTTAATTTCATGCCTTTCATAACGCTTTGGAACTCCTTGCCGAAAAAGGTTTTTCCTGAGGCTTACAAACTCCGAAAATTCAAAGTGAATGTAAATTCGTTTCTCCTGTCCCTTTATTCACGCTGTGTTCATTGAAAGAGTTTCCCTTTCGAGTGAATCTGCATATAAAAAAAATTGATCAAGGATTTCATCATCAGCACTCTCTTCTTTGAATGATCATTATTATTATTTTAGTGTTGCATGCATTTGGCGGAATAGGCGTGTTATAAATTTACTGGGGTCATAATTACAAATACCTCTGATTACAAACAGGAATTAATATCTCAGACTGATTTTGATACACGACTATTCACAGACCTATGTGGCTTCTGACCATGGTAGTTCAGAATTATTCTCAAATTCTGAGTGATCTGGTAGAGTCACAATATTCCAGATTCAACGATTGATTTTCGAAAACTCACTCTCGGAAATTTCGAAGTCAGCAGACTGGCATCCAAGCAAAACCCACCAGAAAAAGTTAAAATACTTCAGTCGTAATAATAACAATATTTTTTCATTAGTAAACAAGGATCGGCATGGGCATCTTGAACCGATTTTGTGGAGGCGAAGGAGGTTTTTTCTTTTCCATTGTTTCTTTTCTCACGCGAATAAAATAGTATATTGTGTCAATTCTTCGTCATTAAAATGACAACTTTGTTGGAACGTGTTTTGAGAGCAAGTTTTCTCGCTGTGATGATAAGAATCTGAGGTTCTTATCACACATGTGTCCAATCATTCGAATAAATGCGAGTTACAGAAACGTCAGGTTGGAGCCATTCGTACAGTAACATCAGTATTGTGACGCAAACTCAATTCCTGAAAATGCCCAGTACTTATGTTTTAGTTATTGCCAAATTTCACTTCTATTCTTAAACAATCTTGAGATAATTGAAATTTCAGTCATTGAAAGTAATAAATCCATATGTAAAATAGGTATAAACGAAAGACCAAATTAGTTGCAAACTCACTGCAAAAATCTCATTCATTAACTCCAGAGAAACTCGAAGTCAGCGGAGTAGCATTCGAGCAAACTCCATCACAAAAAGGTGAAATAATCCAGTCATAATAATAACATCTTTTCATTCATTAACAAGGTTGAGCATTTTGAAATGATACTGTGAAGGCAAAAAGTATTCAGAGACCTTTGTGAAGTATTGCCATAATAGAAGGAAATGAAAACTTCAAGATAAAACTTTGCATATCAACGGCTCGGTACATATTGTAACGAAATGTGCTGGCGCCGGCCCTGCCGGC